>MU151716.1:0-12903 GCA_015584085.1 Macrolepiota fuliginosa MF-IS2
AGCAACAACTCTACCTCCGGCTCTCTTTCCGAGATCCGTCGCTTGTACGTCCAGAACGGCAAGGTCATTGCCAACTCGAAGACAGCAGTATCAGGAATGTCCGCCTACGATTCCATCACGGCCGATTTCTGTGACGCACAGAAGGCTACTTTCGGTGACACTACCAGCTTCCAAAACAAGGGTGGTATCTCGGCCATGGGTTCTTCCATGGGTCGCGGAATGGTTTTGGTCATGAGTGTTTGGGACGACCATGCTGCCAACATGTTGTGGCTCGACTCCAACTACCCCACTAGCGGTGACCCATCCAAGCCCGGTATTGCTCGTGGTACTTGTGCGACCAGCTCCGGTGCTCCCACCGATGTCGAGAGCGCTTCAGCCAACGCCTCTGTCACTTACTCCAACATCAAGTTCGGTGATATCGGCACCACCTACTCCAGCACTGGCAGTGGCTCTGGTACCACCCAGCCTTCTAGCGGCACCACCACCCCTTCTAGCGGGGCTGGCCAGGTCTTGTACGGTCAATGGTGAATAATCTTCCCGTCTTGCTGTATAGGACGGTTACTGACAGCCCCGCTTAGTGGCGGTCAAACCTGGACTGGACCAACCACCTGCGCTTCTGGCACTTGCACAGTTCTCAACCCCTACTACAGCCAGTGCATCTAAATAGTTCTGCATGATGAATTTACACTTAGCTAGATGTCTTGAATGTAAAAGTATCTTGGCATAAAGCACATTGTATGAAATCGTATTGCATCTTCTCGATGAATGGCTCTGGATGAGATTGTTAGGTTGAACATACCTAACGTCTAAGACATCGCATTGGCGTCAGTGAGATCATAGGACATCTAGAATGAAACCGTTTAAGCTTGTTCTGGATCCCGTTATATAACTAGCCGAATGGGCATGTCTTCTGCGATAATTAGGTGCGTCGCGAAGCTGGAGTAAATAAAGCGCCCGCTCGTCTAGGATGGACGGTGTGATCCGCAGGGAAGTTTTGGTGAGAAAGATCGACAGGGGCAGAATATACGGAAAGAGGTCTATAAGATTCCATGGGCGCAATATAATATCTGTAGATCACCATTACGATGAGCCTTAAGGCGGCATGGGGATGGAGGTAAACGAAGATCGTATCCCAAGATTCAGAAACGGAGATTTGGAACGAAATCGTACGTTTGGAGGGTTGTTGGATCTATGCAGGGGGCGTCTACAGAGGTATTCTTCTCCTGTTGCTATGAACTGTTATTATTACGATCGTCAATCGTCAAGATTCAAGAGAAAAACGAAAGTGCCGGCATCGAGTTTGCCGACTCCACAGAGAAGTTGATGGTTTAGCACCATTGTCTGGGCCAACGCTACATACTCCCAACCTCGGTGAAAACCTGCTAGAAGGGCTGGCAGTTATCTCGCTAGCTATAGTTGACGGACAACAATCCCTTATACATTATCTTGGACGAGTGGCTGGCTGATTGTCGGGAACCACAGCGGATGTATCGTTAAGTTCTGGTCGACGTCATTCTAGTCGCAACATCAACTCATAATGTAGAAGCGTCCTACGATATTTCAATATTGTCAACTAAGCACTCCCAAAATCGTAAAAGGGTCGTTGCCTCCAATGGGTTTATTTGAGGTTGTTTAACCCGGGGAAGCGGGGTATGAACCAGGTTCGTGTCGGTAAAGCCGCTAAGTCGCTAAGCGAGAACCAATTGAAAATCAGACCTTGAAATTGTGAAAATCAATATTTTCCCCGGACCTGGAGGCAGGCATATTTACCATTATTTGTCCTCGGCATCATGCCTTCTTGGACTGCCATCGGAAATCGACGTATGCTGGGAAGCTAAAGAATTCTCAAGCCCGCTCCACAGTGTCTCCACCTACAAACAATGCTCGTTGTGCGCGTTGTCATATTCTATAACAGTCAAATGATGCTTGCGTTAACCGAAGTTTAACCACGGGAGGCCCAGTATCAGGATATAGTACCCAAGGGTAATTTGATGCGGTTCATGTGGGCCTCACGGGTATCGACAATGATTATGCTACTTGAGAATTGTATAGCTGAGGGTGTAAGCCAGTTTGCGTGAGGTGTCGAGACTTGTACTCGCGATATCGACGATACCATTTGCAACAGAGGGCAATCTAAAAATAGTCTCCCTCCTTTATCCTTGGCAGCCAAGGGCTCATCGTGGACCTCAGGTATCGGGTTCGGAGTATTTCACAGGAACATTGGGCATCATACGACCAATAAATGATATACCAAAACGAGGTGATTCGTATAATTCATTCATACAATCGCTAACCTACTGCCGAGCCTATCAGCAAGTTGCAAACTACAACCAGGAACAGCACCTGCAAGTGGAGCGCTCAGCTTCAGCAGTTCTGTATGTTGAACCTCAAAGAACCTCCATTTCAGCGAGATAATATCCGAGAAACGCCTCCCATTTCTCCGCTCATACCTCTGCTGAACGTATAAATGTCGCCTCATAGTCGCTCAGTTATCTTCAGTTCTCCAAAAAGTCACATTCGACATCGAGACAACAAGCATCCAAAAGATGTTCCCCAAACTCGCTCTCCTATCGCTCTCCTTCCTCGCAGTTGCCTATGGCCAACAAGTAGGCACACAGCAAGCCGAAAGCCACCCCTCCCTCTCCTGGCAGCAATGTACCACCGGTGGTAGCTGCACGACCGTCTCTGGTAGCATCACACTCGATTCCAACTGGCGCTGGCTCCACACCACCTCCGGCTACACCAACTGCTACACCGGGAACACCTGGGATACCTCCCTCTGTCCTGATGGTGCCACTTGCGCCGAGAACTGTGCCCTCGATGGTGCAGACTACAGCGGCACCTACGGTATCACTACCAGTGGCAACGCTTTGACCCTCAAGTTCATCACTGAGAGTAGCCAGAAAAACATCGGATCCCGCGTCTACCTCATGGCAGACGAATCGAACTACCAAATGTTCAACCTCCTCAACAAGGAATTCACTTTCGATGTCGACGTCTCCAACCTCCCTTGCGGCCTCAACGGCGCTCTCTATTTCTCAGAGATGGCCAAAGATGGTGGCATGTCCGCTTTCCCGGCCAACAAGGCTGGTGCCAAGTATGGTACTGGCTATTGCGACTCTCAATGCCCTCGTGACATCAAGTTTATCAACGGCGAGGTGAATCTCAAAGACTAAATGAAATTAGAATGTCTACTAACATCGTCCTTCAATAGGCTAACGTCGAAGGCTGGGAGGGCTCCGACAACGATGCCAACGCTGGAACCGGTAACTGGGGTGCCTGCTGTGGTGAGATGGATGTCTGGGAGGCGAACTCGGTGTCTGCGGCGTACACTCCTCACCCCTGTACCGCCAGCGGCCTCACGCGCTGCGAAGGCAGCACTTGCTCCGTCACCGACCGCTACGCCACAGTCTGCGACCCCGACGGTTGCGACTTCAACTCATTCCGCATGGGTGACAAGTCATTCTACGGCAAGGGCCTGACAGTTGACACGAGCTCCAAGTTCACCGTTGTCACCCAATTCCTCACCAGCGACAACTCTACCTCCGGCTCTCTTTCCGAGATCCGTCGCTTGTACGTCCAGAACAGCAAGGTCATTGCCAACTCGAAGACAGCCGTATCAGGAATGGATGCCTTCGACTCCGTCTCGGCCGATTTCTGTGATGCACAGAAGGCTGCTTTCGGTGACACGACCAGCTTCCAGGACAAGGGTGGTATCTCGGCCATGGGCTCTTCCATGGGTCGTGGAATGGTGTTGGTCATGAGTGTCTGGGACGACCATGCTGCCAACATGTTGTGGCTCGACTCCAACTACCCCACTGATGGTGACGCATCCCAGCCCGGTATTGCTCGTGGCACTTGTGCGACCAGCTCTGGTGTCCCATCAGATGTTGAGAGCTCTGCGGCCAGCGCCTCTGTCACCTACTCCAACATCAAGTTCGGTGATATCGGTTCCACCTATGCCAGCTGAATAGCGGGTAGCTAGTCTTCCCTGTATAAAGTATTGTGTTAACAAGATTTGCGATTATTCTGGTACCACTATTGTGTCTTGAGAGTGTGAATGCTATGAATTTGCATCAGAAGCCGTTCTATGGTGAATTGCCGCCGTTGTCGCTCGAGAAATTTTTATAAACGTCTCTAAGAGTGCTGGGACGACAAATGGTGACCGGCGTTCTCGTTCGACGTCTTTGAGAATGAATTCCGTTTCCACCCGCTTCATGCGTTCCACTTCAAGGTGCCTCTTTAGTTCGAGTTTGTTTGTGCGTTCCTCTTCGAGTTCTCTTTCCAACTCTTGTATTCGTGTTTTCATCGCTGCACAAAAAGTTAGTCGGGAATTGATGAGCTCGCGAATAACGTAGCGCACCGGTATCATTCCTGGTATCTGCTTGGGAAAGCAGAGAGAGTTTGGAGGGAACGTAAGCGGCATTCAACTTGCGTAATTCTTCAACAATATGATTTTGCTTATCAACGGCCGCCGTGACCTGATTTCTCAGCTCAAATAACTCCTTCGTCAGACGTTGAATCACTGGCAGATCACTTGGTTTTGGCGTAGATAGCATGGGCACTAAAACACGCGGACCAGCAGGATTTGTGGGCGTAGGCGGTGGTGGGGCGGGTACTGGGATTACGGGAAGAGGAATCTGTAGAGCAGAATCCTGTTGTCGCAGTTGGCTATGTTGTTGAGCACCGTTCCTTAACAGCGTGTCCGACCGTTGCGAAAAGGCTATCCTCGGGATTTCGGAACTATTTTGTTGTCGCTCAGGGGTAGGGGGTATTGCTTGGGAGAGGGATGGGTGTGACGAGATCGATGATGCGGGTGCGCTTAGTTCACGAGTGAGATCTATATGGAATTGTGAATTTGTACCAGTTTTCTCAGAGACGTCCTGGAGAAATGAGAGGGGAGGGGAGAGTTGTTCCTAGAACGACAAGTCAATGGTTGCAACTAGAGAAGGCGCAGGATTAATTTACGCGTTTGATTCGTAATTCCAGAGGGTGTTGGTTAGCTTGGGACTCTGAGGGTCGCCTGCTGACCTGAGGCGTCGGGGCAGGTCTTCGAATTGGCTACCAAAGGGTTAGGGGTTTTGAATAGAGTATCCAAGCGCATGTACTCACTGATGCTAACGAAGGCTCTACTGACTCAAGTTTGGGTTGTAAAGGCGGTCCCAAAGACGTTTCCATCGCATCCAGAAACATCTCTGCTGCTTGCTCGTGGGTCGTTTTGGCTCCTGACTTAGCCAGCGAAACTTGGTGACCTTGATCCTTGGAATTGGCTATATGTCGTCCACCCACTAGGGGCCCTTGAGGATGAGGATAAGGCTGATATCTCTCCGCTGGAGGTTTAATGAAAGACTTAGAATGCTGGCT
Source organism: Macrolepiota fuliginosa MF-IS2 (assembly GCA_015584085.1). NCBI lineage: Eukaryota > Fungi > Basidiomycota > Agaricomycetes > Agaricales > Agaricaceae > Macrolepiota > Macrolepiota fuliginosa. Next base: position 5,365 of record MU151716.1, read on the forward strand.
ATGTGTAGAAGCGGACGCCCTCGAAGATCGTGCAGTCTGTGGAGCTGGGCCTTGGTGCTCGAGGTAAGGATCATAATTCGCATCCTCGCGAATCGTTATGCTGGCTCTACCATGGATCAAAACGAGAAGGCAATAAGGTCAGCTACACCGGTTATGGGGTGGATAGGAGAAAGCTTGTCTCTTGGTACATTGATAGTTTTTCTCTCAATGCGAGCTGTTCATCTCTAAACTCGCCTTGCTGCGGGAGAGTTACACGTTTCGTCAAGTTAACTACAAAAAAGCTCTGGAATATAAAAATTTCTATTTCAGCTCTCTCTCTCGAAACACATGGAGCAGGGAAGACCGTCGAACATACCTTCTCGTGTGGCACTATAGGCCAGAAGAACTCCAGGGTTCCGTGTGACAAAAATACTATATTGCTTCGCTTTGGGTGCGGGAAACCGAGATCTGTCAAATCATCGAGAAGCCGTTTGTACGTCCCAGTGGTATATTTGGAGAAGAATTGGGTGGCTTTTAGACCTCCATATTTAATCGTGATAATGAGATTTGATAAGTGGTCCCCCTTGGGTCGTGGGGGCGGTAGCGGCATATTTCTGGAGACTTATGGACACAGAATCCGGGTGAGCATGGCGCAGGAGAGGGAGAGTAACGGTCGCGTGGTCGAACATGCAAGACAATCAACTACACACATATTCCCACGCATCCCTTACATCATAAATGCACTGATGAATTGAGTACCCTCGTAATGCTCAAGCGCTCAACACCAGCGCCTACCTGAACATCCAGACAGTTGGATACATCAAAATACTGTTTCGCCTTCCGGCGGTAGGATATTCTGATGTCCACTACTGGCCAACTGTCCACTTCTCATGTTAGGTGGCTTCGACCCAACAGTGACCCAGACTTTATCCCATGATCCTATCTCCGCTGCTCTTCACAAAACTTGGCTCTCGTTCATCTTCCACTAATGTACAATCAATACGATCTAATCATAACATCAGCCTTACACCGAATCCCAGACCACAAATCGACCCCTCACAAATTTAGCCCACCCGGAACATAATGAAGGGTGCCACTAGCCACGCCACGGTCAAGCTAGTAATTGCACATCCCCTTTTCTCGTCGCGCTTTCTGTCGAATCCCATAAATGATGGGCGTTTTGGCGTCTCGTATAAAACGCCCCCTCAATTTTCCCCAGCCCCACCCACCCCAAAAATGATGGAGAGCGAGGACATCTACTAATATATCGGCGGTAATTCAACTGAGGTTCCGTCTCTCTTTTCGGCATATCTCTAACCATCTTTCCGCTCTATTGACCCCTGTTCTGTCTTCAACGCTACCCACGACAGCCTCATTTAATTTTAGATGCGGGTGATTATCATCGCAAGGCCCGGTAACAGCCGAGCCTTCAAATCATGCTAGAAGTTGGACTGAATAGACATCCCTGCAAAGACGGCAGCCTGCACAGGTCCCCCTTACGACCGTGTATTCACCACATCGGACTTCCTCTGTATACAGATGGTTCTATCCAGGTTCCCACTCAGCCCTCTTGCGCTCGGCGGCATACAGTACCTGATCCTTGGATTCTATGGTGTACAAACCAATACAATTTCTCTCAAGTCACTTTCCATAAATCTGAGAAAATGCTCATGTCAACAAGAATGTAACTCCAATACTAAAAGCCTGAAAAGTAGAAATTGGGAAATCGTATTCATCATACAGGTCCCTTTTCACTCCGCGATCTCCAAGTCTCTCACCGACATTGCGGCCGCTCTTGACCGCGGCTTGATCACGGCTTTGTACGGTAAAGGAAATCTAAAAATTTATATCAACCAACCGTTGAACCCTTGAGATGGAATCAGATATGGTTACTCACTGGAAGTTTCCGTTGGTGTAATCGGGTTTTATTTGAATCGGAATCCCGTCCTCGTCTAATGGGGTTTGGATGTCAAACACAGACAGAACGGATGCAATTGTGAGGAAGATTGAAGTATCGCTCATGTCTATCCCTGGACACAGCCGACGACCAAAGCCAAAAGCAGCGACTAGAGGATCACGGACCGCGGGATCCAGGTTGCCGTCCTTGAGGAACCTTTCGGGCATGAAGCGCGCTGGATCTTCATAAACATCTGGATCGTGGAGTATCGCCCTACCATTGTTCATGAGACATTGATACTACAAATACGTGATATGACCTACCAAGCATTTCCTACGACGACTGTACCCTTCGGGATGAAATACCCTTCGTATTCATCGTCATCGGTACTCATGTGAGGAACCGCTGTAATGGGATGTCAATTAACTATGTTGGTCCTGAATCAACGAAACAACGGACCTAGAGGTAAAACGGGGTGCCAACGTATCGCTTCTTTGACCATAGCATTAATGTAAGGCAGGAAAGGACGGTCATTCAGATCTGGTAATCGCTTTCCTTCGAGAACCATATCGAGTTCAAGCTGGGCCTTCTTCTGGACCTCGGGATGCAGGCACATGGCAAGGATGAAGGATTGAGTTGTTGAAACGGTCTTTTCCAAAGGTCAACATGGTTCGGATTCGATTTGTAGAAGACCTACAGTGTCAGCTCCCCCTGAATAGTTTCTCAGTGTCTGCACACATATCCAGACGAGTGGATGAATCCCTTACCGATGAATGCCGTCGCTGATATACTGATAGCAATCCTCTCCTCTTCGTCCCTTTCCGGTGCGCCCTCTTCTGGTAGTCCCTCGATTAAGGATGCAGCCATGCTTGGGAAGGCTGTTCCGTTCTTCTGCGCAGGGGGATCAGCAACCAAAGGCAACCAATAAGATCATCATTTTGCGCACTAGGTTATTCCTCACGGTTTCAAAGGGCTCTCTAGCCACTAGCTCATTAAGTCCCTTGAAATACTCCCCTCTGCGCTTCCAGCCTGCACCCGGGAACCAGCTTGGAATATACTTCATCATAGGAAACATTTCGACGAGATATTTCCCTGGAATGGTAGCCTCAGAAATAGCACCCAAAGACTCCTTAATTCGTTCAACGTAAGGATCTTTGTGTTCCTTGATCTTTATACCATAAGCTATCTCTGTAATTAACTCAGCGAAAAGACTTTTCGAACATTCGGGGTTGTTAGTCCAAAGGATCAATATGTACAGATCATTAGGCTCACTGATGGGTATGCGAGAGAAAATCCTCTGGATCAGAAAGCAAGCGCCTCAAATATCCCCGTATGCACTTGAGTTGAATCGGATGATATGTCGACACTCTATTCGGGTGGAAGTACTGGTGAAATGCTCGACGATGACGCCTCCACCATGTACCGTACGGTAAAAGTGCCCAGTTGTAATGCCATCCCATTCTAAATGGAGATGAAGCATGAGTCTCTGGATCGTTTAGGCTGGGTCACACACTTACATATCCGAGAGCATGATAGTAGTTGGGCGATCCGAGTAATTGGATGACCGTTTTTCGAAGAAATCAGCTGTCTTTTCAAGTGATCCGAGTATCAGAAACGATCGCCCCAATATCTTGAAATACACCATATCCCCTACCAAGAAATGTCAGTGCAACCATATAACCTACAAGGTAGAGAACTACTTGCCATAAACTTTAAACCACTTCTCATAGGTGAGCCATGGCTTTGATGACGGCGCCTGGAGTAGATTTCCGATGAGCGGGTATCCTTTTGGACCAGGGGGTGTGGGCAGGCGATGGGGATTGGCCGCTCTATCCTTGCTATATGTATACAAGGATGAAAGCAACACGAAACCCACCGAAAAGCATGAGTATGGGTTCGAGGCGAGTAGGTCGATCATTAGGGATTAGCTACCGGACTCTGGGGCTTTATAGGACTCAATGTAGGAGGAAACTTGCCACACAGTCCTGCCGCCCAACAGAACCATCACCTCCTGCGCCTACAAGACCCTATCACCCTCCATCACGGAGCCCGACTCGGACCATGGGAAGTAGTCGTAAAAGATGTAGTGTTGAAAGTAAAGGTTTAAATCCCACAGCCCAGCTATATTTAACGTACAGGATTCCCGTGTTACGGATCATCCGTCTTTCGCGAATTTGGTGTGCGGAACATCTTGTGGGTGTTGTAAAAGCGAGAGTTTATTACGTTAGGCTCCAGGCAAGGCCTGCCAACTATTTTTGTACTGTTCTTCACCTGTACCAGCCAACATAAGGAATCTGTGGTGTGAAGGGCCGTGTTTCAACGCTCTGTGGCGCAATATCTGCTTCTGTAATCAAATGGGTCGCACGATGTAATGCATTTCGACATTTGACATACAGGTCGTTCGCAGGCCCTTGTGCGCGAGCGACGGTCCTTGGGATTCATGTCGGCATATTACAATACATAGGAAGATTTATCCGATGTCGATACACTTCAAGCTTCAAGATTGGGTCCTCGGTAAATTCCGCTGTAGACAGTCAGTCGCGCAAAGGGCGACTCCATTCTTCATCTTGGGTTCCTTAGCTTGGGTAAAAATGAAGCACTCGTGACCAGATTGTGTTATTTTATTTACACACGCCAATGTTTCAACCTGCACAAAAAGCCTCTGGCTCTGATACCACCCTGTATCGCAGCCTCGCCCATGAGCGTTCATCTCGTAGTAATCACGAGTTGGTATCAGAAGCTCATGAAAAGCTTCCGTGATTTGTGTTCGTGATGAAGAAGATCGGAACGGTTAGTACACATGAATCTTCCCTATGGCCATCTACACCGGCTAGAAGACGTACCCGTTTACGATAACTAACCTCGATACAGTAATGTCCCGAGTATGCCGGATTTTGGATCGTGGCGCGATCTTGAACAACCCAAGCAAAGGAATTTCAGGACGACCCGCGGTTATCCCATGACGACCCTTCTGTCCAGAGACTACCGGACTGAGAGGTTTTGGGACATGTATGTAGATGAGTACACCCATTGCTCAAATTACGAGGATCCAGCTCGTCAATGTCGGGGTGTGGGGGCAACGCATCCACATACGCTGTCCTCTTGATGTCTTACAGTCACACTCACCGGAAACGTTTGTGTTCCACCTACCACGAAATCACGGAATATGAGTGTAATGTAGTTGATGACTTTTTTTTTTGTGGGCCGTCTGATCATCCTCCTAACCGACCGTGCAGCTCGTCCGTCGAACACTGTAGTCCCGCCTTTCCTTATGGATCTTGAACGATAGTACCATATATAATTCGGGCCCTGAGGTATACCTACTTAAGTCGTGAAAGAGGAAACAAGAGCTGTCAATCATAGATTGAACATCAGACGTGTTCTCGAACATTCAAAATCAAACGGCGGAGAATTGATTAGAAGATGGGAGGGTGACCGATAGACAAGGCTTGTACGAGCGGAGGAACACTGCAGGATACGGCACAGAGTTTTCCGCGGGAGATACTTTGGATTAGATATTGAATGTGGATAGGATTGTGACCAAGTAATGACAACACGCCAGACTGGCTCAGGGCGAAGATCCAAAGGGATCTACAGACGGGCTGGCTTGATACGAGTGCATCGTGTCCAGAAGTATTTTAGGTAGAGGGATGAAGCAAGTGTGTCAGTGGGGGCATGGCGTGTCAAAAGTGGGCTCTGCAAAGGTGTCGCATTCTATATTTGGTTTCCAAGACACTGCTAAATACCGACAAATCGGATTGGTAGTGTTGAAATAATTGTCGGCTTGATTTTAAAAGAAAAAGAAAAAAGAAAAATTGCCGGCATAGAAACTCCAATCTTCGACGATTCTACCACCTCGATTGGTTTCTCTATGCATATTCAGAATCCCGCTCGAGATCATTCCGTTGCTTACATGTCCTGCTCTATTAAGCCACTGAGAACCCCTCCAGCGCTGATAGCAAGTGGAGTTTCGTGCACGCGCATCATAATTACATTCTCCGTTTGCTACATTACACTGCTGGTCGCTCAAATACCCCACAAGTATTCGTCTAGGTCTTTCCCAAGACATCGTCCTTCTGCTATTAGTCATTGAATGCCAAGATGTAGTAGATATAGTGTTACAAGAACAGATATAATTAATCATAGAATACCAATGCCCTCAACTCAATGGACTCTTGGGGTGGTGCATCAACTGGCGTAGTGGGATCTGTAAAGCTAGTATGTGGTGTGTAAACAGCGACGCTGCCATCTTGAATTGAATTGAAACTGTCAAATATGTCAGCTCTCTCAAAAATTGACCAAATAGTATTTGTTTAAAAACAGACCATTTAATCAGAACAAACTCATTTGGCATCAACCCACACACATACTTCCACTGGTGCTTTGAGTTGTACTTGACACCCATAGTCTCTCCTTCATGGTCAGGGTAAATGAGCATAACAGGGAATGTGTCATTCTTAGGGTTGATGCTACAATAGTTGCAAAATACGAGTGGTGAGTCATATGCTGGGTTGCTGATTGGTCACCAAAGGTTGATAATTTGAAAACAGTGCTTAAGGAGGGCAGGAGCATCTTCAGGAGGAAGGTGTCAGTGAACATGGGCAATGGAGGTGGCCATTGTTTGATCCACATGGATCTGCCCTGCTGGTTGGCAATGATCTGGAGAGGTGCCTAGCTCACCTGGCTGGTGAAGATGATGAGCTGCAAATAGAAGGAATCAATTATGGAAGTGGAACAAAATGTAGGGTTGTATATGCACTGTGGTCAAAAAGAATGACACAAGACACACCTGTGAGCTCTTTGATGAGTTCAGTGCTCTTGGGGTAATACTCCTCTTGAACCTTTTTGTCATCATGGAAGGCAGTAAATTTAGTTGAGCAGTTGTAAATTTGGAATCCTATGTTCTTGAGGGTGTAGAGCTGTTTGTTTCCATGAATATTCTCTATCTGAATGTCATGCTTGTCTTGCACAAAATTCCACTGAAAATCCTTCTTCTCATCAACTTCAGACTTGATATAGGCATGTTCACCATTGGAAGGAGGGAGTTGATATATAAGTGGAACAGTGACAGTAGCATCAGCACCAGCCAGAATGGTGGTGGTGGACATGCTTATTAAAACCAACCCAGACAAAGTATTGACTTACTTTAATCACCCACCCTCATTTATACATATTGCACAGCCATAAATTTAACCATGTAATGATGAAGCTTGGTAGTCTGTATCAGCATGTGCTGACAAAGGCTGAGCCCCAAGCAGCAAGGAAATGCCAAGGATGTTATGGTTCACCAAAAGGGCACCACGAGGATGGCCTTATGGCTAGTCAACACTAGGAGGATCACATTGATAATCACCTCCAGGTACTGACAGTTTATCTTCAGAAAGTTACAAGTTGTAATTCAGGTGTTGACAGCCTGAATATGCATATTCTTTCTTAGATCACTCAACAGGAATAAATACAGAGATATATTCAAGAGAGAGATAATACAAGGCTGAGAGGATAGCCTAGAGAAGATAAATATAGGGAAAGATAAAACAAAACATTGAAGCTGAAGCTTCAACCTACAAGTCCAAGCCTCTTAAATACTATTTTACAAAGTCTAAAATAAATACTCAAGGCTAATAGTTCTTACTCAGAGACAGAGGCAGAGTCATATGATAGCT
>MU151717.1:0-12874 GCA_015584085.1 Macrolepiota fuliginosa MF-IS2
ATTACTTGGAGCATCAATTGCAAGGTATTTCCAACTCACATTTAGCAGTCGCAGCTAGTGATAGACCTGCCTCTGCCTTTCCAGAAAACTCTGAGGAAATGCGGGATCTGGAACGAAAACCCAGCGCCCGTGGTTCACTGCCACACTCAGAACCAACGCCCGCCGCAGTTGTTGAATCACGTCCTTTTTGCTGTCGCTGGCCAGAATGCGGAGCTCACTTCACTACTCTCTCATATCTTCAGCCCCATGAACTTCAGCACTGGATTCGCTGGAGAAGTGAGGACAACGGTGCTCGAGGCAAGATAAGAGTTGTACCTCTTTCGCGTGCCAAAGCTTGAATACCTATGGAAATTAAATCCTCGCTGGCCTTGGGTTCCACCGCCCAACACTGCTCGAGGCGGCTAGTTGGTTCATCATCATTCTGCTTTCCTTCTTTCCTACTTGTAACCAGTGGGTTCATCGACTTGATTTCCTTCTTTCCTATTTCTTGTGCCTAGTTATTTTATTGTCCTGCTTCCCTTCTTTCCCATAGATTCGACACAAGTCAAGCTATTCTCCCTGTGTAGCCACGGGTTTTTACCTTTGTTTGCAATCGATTTCTCCTAAAACTGACTGACCCTCCCGTCATCCCATACATTTGAAACATCTCACTCAAAAGCGCCTCGCCGTAATCACACATGATTCTTTCCGATAACACCACCCGCTCCATACATCCCCCCTAGGAACCGTCGACACATACATTACACCTTAGGGGCATTTCTCCTCAATGCGCCTCATCCGCATATGATTCCATCCGATGCTACACTCGCTTGACGCCGTTACCCTTGAGAACCGTCGATACATACATCACGTCACAGGCACCTCCCTGCCTGGGGGCGTAGTTACCGATTTAGCACACACGCCCACCGAATCTTAATAGCATATATGCTTGTAAGTTAGCAATATAGAGACGTACAATTCAACAACATATATCACATTATACGGTAGTGTGTTATAAAGTACAGTCGACTCTGTTGGCAGAGTGTGGCTCACTAATCCACAGCACTTCGTTCTGTTGCCCTAATCCTCAAGGGAAAGTTTGCGGAGTAAGATAGGCGTAATTCCAAACTAGCTTATTCATGTGCCAGACTGAAATGCCCATAACGACAACCGTAACTCCGTTGTATCACGGGGATAGACTACCACGATCCTGGAAGAGAATAACACTCACTGCCTCAGTTTATTTCCTTCCGAAGACTCAAGGCGCCGTCGTCCCGCTGCGGTGCAAATGCTTTCGATAACACCCCACGGATGCTACGCATACCTGCCGGCCGTGATCCAGTAGGACTCCTAGGCTCTTTCCAAGTGGTGGATTAAATAGCGGAGAGTTGTCATCACCCGTCATAGCGGGAACACTAGATATTGGATACTCGGCCAGAGTACCGGCCCTATCATCCAACTACGTAATGGGACTGTCATTCTTGTCATCCTGTATCTGTTTCTCCGACTCTGCGAAGCAAGAGGAGGGTTCTGTTGTTGAAGGGACTCGAAAACGGACAAGGACGTGGTATTGGGGGGAGTAAACGAGCAAAGTACAAATCATGTAGTCTACGTAGATTTATACCCTAATGAACAAAAAAATAAATTTAAACTCAGATATGAAGGCCACGAGGATAGGCCACGGTTTGGTATTCCAACATCTGTCGTGTTAATTTGGTCCATTCCTCTGCCAGATGACCTTACCCCGTGGGAAATGTCTGGTCTAGATGGTCTGGACCTGGCCTTCAAGCTTCAAGTCTCGATGCCCATATAATGACACCTCCGCGGATCATTATTTGCTCGCCTCAACTCATCGTAGAGTCCCGCTGCATGTCATGATACACGGCAAATGCGGTCAAAGTGAACCCGCATACTACTGGAGGTTGGTAGTTTGGACACGTTGGCAGTATGGATACTTACCGGACAAGCTCTTTATGCCAACATGTCTTGCCCACTCGCCTACCTAATTTGAAACAAGACAAAAATAAGGCCTCGCCCCTCTCATCTAGCACAGATAAGTTTTTGTATTTTACCCCCTATTTCCCTTTATCTCTCTCGCTTTGTATTTTACCTCGGACTTCACTTTTGGCCTCAATGCCAACCGAGGAGAATAGGCATTCAACTACCATGTTCACCCTAATCTCTCCATTTTTACCTGATGCTTCCTTGTTCCCTCGTCTGTCTCCCCATCCCATTCCAAAATCTCACCATAGATATCATTTACCTTCCCCTTTTGACAATGGAAACGAGTAGATACGTTCAGAGTATAAATATGAATATGTATCTACAAGTTTTGGCAGTGAAGTTATATCTCTTTCTATTCGTCAACTCGAGCCTGTAAGTTCCTCTCACCAACTCAAAACCCTGCCATGTCACTCCTTGGTAACTTTCCGCAATGCCGTGCTTACACTGAGTTTAAACTTGATATCCTCTACACTCGCGCACATGCACCGCAGTCAAGTCACTTGGTGGCTGTACAAAATTTCTGGTGTGATGGACAGAACATTGTTTTGCTGTGCGGCTTTCACAAATATGTGCCATGGTGTACACTAGAGCCGGGGACTTGGCACGCTGTGCCGCTACGATCTGTAAGAGCACCCCGAAGATGGTGAACTAAACACACGTACGAGGATAGCAGCCAATGCAGAAAGCTCGAGAAGCCCCAAAAATTTTCCTTTTCCTCTAATACTTACGAGCTTTCAGGCGCCCAGGAGAATTCTAGGAAGCTAGTGGCTTCTTTCCTGAGAGATTAAAATCTTTATCTCCTTGGGCAGGCTCGAACTATGCGCCAGCAAAAATAGAAAGATACATTACATTGAGGACCGCCAGAGGATTGATATACCGACATCATGTGCTTCGAATAGGAGGGGGGAAATGCATTCAGTCGATTGCGAGATGAAATTTGAGCATCAATCAAAGTGGGATGTAGGGTACAGACTAAGAGTATGAGCAGACCACCGGAGATACTACGAACCCACTAATCCACCCAAAGTTCCTGAGAAGTCTTCTTAGTCGGGCTAGCGGGGCGGCGAGGCGACGGCGAACGAGGTGGAGAGGGCCGAGGTGACGGAAGAGGCTCATTAGCATTCGGCGCTTCCGGTTTGTTTTCCGCAGTAATAGTGTCTTTTGTTTCATCAACGACATAGTAGGCACTCCCGTCGATGATAGATGACCCAGCTGGATCAGTCGTATTGATATTTTCAGCATCCATCTCCCAGAAGTTTTTCGCTTTAGGTGTCCGTAAGTGGGCATCATCGGTAGAGAATACCGAGGCTCCAGTGTCAGTGGCAGCTGCGCTGGCCTTGCCACGCGTAATGGCTTGTTCCCAGGCGCTGCGTAGTGGGCCAGAATCTTTCTTGAGATTGTGCTCGATGATGAGGTCGCACATTTTGGAGGTGATGGATTGTAGGAAGGACGCAGTTTCGTTGGGGGGTAGTGGTGTCATTAACGGGAGGGTTGCACGTCCGTTTGTGGCGGGCGAAACCGTGGAGGGTGAGACGGAGTGTAGATCTGTATGTAGGATGATTGATGCTGTCAAATAAATAAGATGTGAGCAGTTGTTTAGGGAGGGGGAAAGCATATTGGCGCTTACCTTCACGATCTGCAACGCTTGCGAGGAGCTGGGTCTTCTCCAGGATAGCTCTTTCGACGCGGGGGTCATTGTCAGGAGGTGTGAACAGGGGGGCGACACGACTCAGAGCGACACTGAAGAAAATGAAGAGTTGATGCAAGAAGAGGATATGTTGAAATGTGACGCGATTTGGGAAAAAGTAGGCGAGGATATGGGTCGGTTGGCCAGAAGGTGCGAGGATGAGTGTAAGCTCGGAAATTAGGAAAAATGAGAAAAAGAGGTAGCGCCACTAGAATTATGACAGGGTTCCTTAGTCGTGGTGTTTAGGCGGGGAGACATGAGGCGACACGTACGAAGGAAACTGGACTGGGTTTGCCGATTGTTGACCAGAAAAGAAGAGCAGCACCAGTGACAATATGGTACCCAGAGGCTTGGAGGATGCCCTGGTGCAAGAAATCACGCTGAGTCGTACAGGTTCTCCAGGACAGTACAGTAGGTCCAAATCTGTCGCGGGCGTCAAGATGTTCGAACTTGTGTTGAAAGATGATGCTTACCGATCGTATGCGAACCTAACAACAGGATTTTTCAGTGCCTCGAATACCTCTCTGACCATCATGAAGAGCCGAGCGCCTTCCTCGCCAACACCAGGCCTATCTGGGTGGTTCCTCTTTGCAAACTGCCGAAATGCGACCTTGAGCCCATTTTCGTCGACGTTAGGCGCGACTCCGAGTATCTCATAGAAATTTGGAGGAAGTGCGCGTGCAGATTGAACCATATTGTAGAGCAGGTATCCCAGAACGACGAATGCAAACGTGTAAGCATAGTGTTTTCGATAAGCAGGGGTTCCGGGGACAGGTGGAGAGAATGCGGGAAGTTTCGTGGCGAGAGTCCGGTGCAGGAATGATAAAAGCTGGCGGGTGACGAGGTCTGGGACGACCGTCCAGCCGACAAGACCGAACAATGCAGATCCAGGAGCCATATGCTTCTACTTACTAGACTGCGGTGAACAACTCCGAAAGAAAGCTGTTGATGTCCACGTGACCATGACATCAGGAATCCCATTAATTGAATTTCAGTTCTATTGTCCTCTACTTGTTACCACCACCTCCGCCACTAATATGGCCGCGACTTTGACCAATACCCAAGCAGTGTCGACAATTGTCGAGATGCTGGGCGGAATGAATATTGCCCCAGATGCCTTGGAATGGACCAACGATGTACCCGCAGCGCGGGCGATCATGAATGCCATTGCTGAACAGCTTTGCTTTGAGGACGCGTCAACCGACGCCATTTGTGCTGCTCTTCGAGACATAGCTCTGGAAGACCAAGAGACTCAGATGTATGTCGTCAATTATTAATTTCCTACCCTTCTCTCACGTACCGCAGCCTCAAGGGGTTGAGCTCCTACCAGAAGGAGCCAAGCGCAGAACTCTCTGCGTACAGACTGCCCTCTAACATCTCGTGCGTATATTGACAAAACACCGTGTCCCCTGACAGGTCCTCACACCTCATCGTCCAGGCGAGAAACAGAGTACATTCGCTTAGAGGTGCAAGCGTTAGAAGCAGAGACTGAACGGCTGAAGGTCCGTTCACAGCAAATAAGGTTCGGCACTTCTATACTCGTGTTCTTTCTGTTCTGACTATATATTTGTAGAAAAGCTTCTCAACACATGACACAAGACATCCATTCTCTCCAAGATACCATTTCCACCGTTCGGTCTACGAACAAAGACACCATGAACCGCGTCGATGACCTTTCCCTACAAATGGATGGAGCTATCGCAGACGCAACACAAGCTAGTTGTAGCCTCCTCTCAACATTTGATCCCGTCCTTTACGAAGCATGTAAGTTCTCAATCTCCTCCCCTCTCTGACTAATGCTCAAATGATCGCCACAGACGCCACATCCTTTGATACCATCGACAACTTCTACTCCAACTACACCGATACTTTCACGTCATACCTGGACTACATAGACACGTCTTCCCAAACTCTAGCGGAAGAAGCAGAAATTTCCGCTGACGAACTCGAAGCCCTTATGAAGAAGTATTCTCCCGAGGCAAAATGGGAGGACATTCCGCTGAGTGTTCGGGAGTACTATATGCAACAGGCGTACCTCGAACAAGTAGGAGACCTGTGCGACAAGATGGAAGGTGTCAGCGTATCACAGGAATTGAGCCAGGACTGGATCAGGAATGCTCTCTACCTGGCTGAAGCCGAGATGACCGTCCCCGAAGACTTCACGGGAGCTATTATCCCTGGCGTACGCGAGGAGATCGGTAATGCTCTGGCAAGAGACCAGGTTACCTATCTCGACTCCCGCGGCGCCTTCCTTGATAACGTAGGCGCTTTCATTATCTTTTCATCATTAATTTCTAATTACTGGGTATCTAGGCGATTTCGGTGATGGAAGATACGATCATGACCCCTCTGGATAATCTTCTCTCTCACCTCTCCCTGGAGGAGAAATTAGTCCAAGACACAGAATCGCTGTGTGGCGTTTTGGGCGAAGAGATCGAGAGTGCAGTGGAAACACTTGCTACCCCACAGTCATCAGCCGAAATCCAACATGGCGACCCTGCTGCTACGAGCTCCGCCGAACGTCAGAGCGCCGTAAACGACACTGGCCTCGAATCCCTTAAAGGCCTTGAGGGCTGGGAACGAGAAGTTGAGATCAAGCAGCGTCAATTTGGACCTGGGCATGATGGGTTATTCCAAGCATTGAATCCTTTGTGAGTACAACCTCTTCGCTTCAAGATCACCGACTCATGCATAATAAACTAGAAACACAGCAAATAACCACTTCCTCGACGCGATCTACGCCAACTCACCTTTGAACACCTCACCTCCCTTTGCTTATTCCCCTTATTTGACGAATCTCATGGACGAAGCAAGGACAGTAACAACACAGTTGAGCAGCGAAACCGACAGACTAACCAAAGTTTGTATATTTATTTTTCCCATCGTTTCAGTCTCTGATTATGTGGACAGGAGGTCGAAAACACGATTGAATCAAGGCGGACTCAACGTAAACTGGGTGCTTTTGTCGATCAGTGGGTAACTGCACAAATGCGGACATATGAATGTGTATATTGTTAATTATTGTATTACTTCCGGGTCTGCAGCAGGGTTGTAGTGTAATCTAGTGTATGACTGACGTATAGTTACCTCTTATGTGGCGATGTACAAAGTGTAGATTATCGGTTCTGTACTAATCTCAGGGTCTTGCGTATTTATCTGTCTGTGTGGTAAGCGCCCCACCGGTCCCATGCACTTCAAAGCACGCGCAACATAGGCAGCAGTAGTCATTGCGTATTACGACTGGAATGGGTGTGCTAACGAATGCTGATTGGTCGAGACGATCCCGAGGAGCTGGTGGACGGAGGTAGCCAAAGAATTGCGGAGCTCGGCCATTTGCTAGGTTAGTTTGCACCACCAAAAGACCACGACGTCCCATCGGTTGCTGGCCCGCTTAGGAAAGCAATGCCGAATATCCATACACAGGCGAGGGCGCCCTCTTATGCTCTGCAGTCGTCTTGAATCAATAAAAGTGGAAATAACATGGATATAGCTTACGTAGATCTCTCTGTTTCTGCCTCCACCCCCACTTTTTATACCTCCTCGGTTCTTTCAGCCAGCTCTTGAACACTTCCGCCCTCATTGGATCTTCAATACCACATTTTTGCATAAATTCCCCGGCCCAAAAGCGGAATTGATCTTCGTCACCGAGGATGGCGTAACACAGTGCCAATTCTTCAAGGAAGACGTGTTGGAGGAAGTGCATGTTCTCCTTGTCGATTAGTGATAGCGCAAGAATGTGAGAGGATGTAACCGTATCGTCCGTTCGACAGAGATCGGTGGACCATTTTGGGTACGAAGGGCGTGTAGATAGCCAGTGCCGAAGTTGCTGGCGGATATCGTCGCTCTCTTCTATCAAAGTTCTCGACTGTGATTCTTCGACTCTGGTCGGCAAGCAATGTGCACAAGCACACAAAAATCGGTGATTCTTTTCCAATTCCGCTCTCCGCACATCCCGCGGTTGCGTGACATCCGTATAGAAAATTGTGATTTCCTCTCCTGGCTCGATCGCGCGTAACGCGTACAGCTTTGACGATAAATTCGATACGTCCCATTTATGGGCTGCGTTTGGTCCGCAACTATGGTTGCACCGATTAATTTTCAGAAAGACGCCGCCGAAACGCTGGTGGTTATGGACTTCGTCGATATTTTCTTTGGCTTTGCTCTTCCCTTTTCGTTTGTCGTCGGCGGACGGGGGAGGGGACAAGTCGAGTACGAGAGCATTTGTTCGGACGACGCCTTCTACTAGACTCGGGCATTCTTCTTCTGGTCGGCAGTTTGCCATCGTTAACATTTCTGTCCTCTCCTTCTCTGGTAGATCTCGTCCTAAACTGTCCCAAGCGGGAGAGTCGTGAGGCAAGGGTCGTTCTGGGACGATGAGAACTGGATGTTCATCTAATATCAACTGGCCTGGTTTGATGAGCCGCTTGGCGAACATCCCAAAGCCTTTCGATGGGGTATGAAGGATTTCGTAATATGGATCCGATGGGTATGGTGTTGCGTGCGCTGGAAGGGTATTTGGGCTCGATAGAGACAACGATAAAGTTTCCGGAAGGAGTGTTGCGATTGGTGTTGGTGGGGCATCAGAGAGTGGTGAAGGAAGGTAGATGGTATGGATTTTGTATGGCAAGAGTTCTGGAGGCATGGAAGGGTATAGGTCGTCAGGCATCATGGTAGACGGTCAATGAGAGAAAAAAATGGTTCAAACTTCATGGAGAAGCCTGATAGACGCCCGAGTGCACAGGTCCAGGTTGATCCGGCTTTATCATCGCGTTATCATCCCGCCGAAATGCAGCCGGGATGTTCTTTGCGCATGAGTATATCAACGAATAGATGGTAGTTAGTGCAGCGGGCAGAGCGTTGGTGCCTTTTGTTGATGTTTGATGGGGTGGGGGCCTTTTGGAGTTATGCAACAATAATTACCTCTCTATTGTTATCATCAGGTTGCAACTCGTTACCGAACAAATTTACGCTTTGCTTTGTCTGATTGTTGTAAATTACTCCGAATAGATGTAACGGGCCTCACAACCTACAGTGGGTATCAGGATTCGGAAGAGGCACCACCATTGGCTAGCAGGTTCTAGTTATCTTTAACTTCGCGGCATTAATATATAGAGCAGACGATGTAGCTCCAAAGACAAGTCAAAGTGTAGGATAATTCATAAATGCCTGAAATGCCTAATATTTGCAGGAAGTCCTATGGTTTACTGGCAAGTTGGCGCATTTCGGCCGCCGTTAGTGCTCTATAGTTGACCTATGTATTGGACCTTATGATATTCGTGTCAGGCCGGTACTCTGAGCGGGGTATTATTCCATGTATGTAATGGCATTGATCCGGAAAAGTGATGCGATCATGGCCTAGCCAGGAGTTGCCTTGGGCTCATTCATTCCCCCTATTCGAAACCATTCATGAAAGAAGGTAGATGAGCGATGAACCCCGGTAGGTAATATGACTATGACACAGGCAAGGGAAATCTATCGCCTCGCGACGAAAAGGCTCTTGAGAGGGGGGGGTAATTTACGAGTGGCTTATTTTATATTATATTATATTATTATTTTTACCCCAGACACCAGCATCAGGCCTTTGTTTTTTGGACGTGACAGCTGACTGACTCCTTGGGAAATTTTATTGTATTCTCAGCTAGGAAACAGACTACTTGCCTCACTCTCTCCTTCCGGTCTAGGACCACACTCTTCACGATATTTGATCGTAGCTATCTCTTCAAGGGGTTATGATGGGGGCGCGGCAGTACCGAAGTCACAGCAGACGCCTCGCCAATCTGTTATCTGTTTCGCCACAATAATAGCTGATGAACGATAACCATTGTACTTCCCCATAGCTTATAAACACAGCATCCGACTATCTCAAAAACTCCAGAAACCATCCCCGCTCTCGATCGCCTCATCACTCATCGACTCCTAGAATGCCACGCAACCTGTTTCAACGGCTGTTCAACAAATCTTTACCCGAAGATCCTACTGCGGTCAACCTCCATCTTCAACAAGAAGCAACACAACTGATCAACCGCCATATCGATGACATATTCACGGAACTCAATCGAAATATGGACAATTCTCTCCGGGAAAGGTACCCGCCACATTTCTGGGCAAATAGCGGGATCCAATCGTCTCAACCGGGATTTGGAAATGGCCCTCCAGTGTTCCCACAAAGCGCACCCATGAACTGGCAACAGCCACAGGTTGTGCAGTCTCGTGTCCCTGTGCCACCCGTAGTCTATATGCCGTACAATGAACAACCCAGGGCACCCCCAGCGCCACACATTGGCACGCGCGGTGAGCGCCGTGCTCGGAGAGCCGGACATTCTTCTACAAGCCAACCCGATTTGTCAGAGTCTGAGGCCTCGCCCGGGGCCACTCGGGCTGGCAGGAGAACAGACAGACAATCGACCCAACATAATCTCCAACCCCACATTCCTGCTGCCCCTGGTACCGCGAATCCTCACTCTGCATGGCCATTTGTCCCAAGACCCGTACCTTCAGGGCCTGCTTTCTCTGGACCTGGCGGCCCAGGTTCACTGGTGACAAACTTGAATTTGCCTCGCCCCTCAGATTACGTGCCACCGCTTCACCCGATACCACTTCCAGCTCACGACGATCCTATTACCCGCTTTCGCGAGGGCTTTTCTTCCGATAGTCCGGTGTTTCAGCCGCAAAGTCACGCGAAGCCTCCGTCCTATCAGAAACTCAAGCGATGGTGGTTCGGACTACCGATTGTTGCATCTCCTCTGCCCATGAGCGAATTCCGAGGGGACATACCCCTTCCACAAATCGGGGACAGGCGCGAAGGAAATAAGGATGGCATATCGGTGCCCATTGCGAGTCTACCTTTTGTTACATCAACCCAGGCTCGAGAGGGCGCATCTGGTCCCTGGTTTGGCGATGGAGCGGTGCCTGAGAGGCGGGATTCAGACATCCCAGGAATCAAGACGACGGTACGCAAAGTCGCAAGCACATCCACCATCCGTTCTGCACCCGTTTCGGAAACCGACATGCGGGATTCTGTGCCATATTATATTGCGACCTTGGCCCACATCACGAACCTTATTGAGGGTTGTAAATTCCAATTGGGGCGCGAGGTATGTCTGCCTAAATATGTCTGCGATACGCCGCTGAATCAAATTATTAAATTTTAGATCATTAATCAGGAGAGAGGAAGGCCCGGCCTCCAAATCAGCCTCCACCAACTTGGGAGCATCGTAATGTATAGGAGACAATATGGAACGCTGACAGATTATGACGAAGTTGAGAAATTGAAACTGTAAGCCCTATCTTCTCATACCACGAATCATCTCTCATGAAATCTTCGAAATACAGGCGCCTGAGAAGGCTCTACGCCAGATTGATGAAACCACGTCTTGGGATAGAGGATTTCTATAGGGTATGCGACGAGCTCGAGCCCGTAGTGAACAGGTGGATAGATGACTTGGCGTTACTCGATGCGCCTCAGTTGAATCCACCAGCTCCTATACCACCTGAACCAGAGCCAATTAACACCATAGCGATACCGGAAATTCTAGGTGGTCCTAAGACGCTAGACCCCTACGCCCCAACCTTGCGCGTTGAACGTGTACCCAGAGGACCCTCGACCCCAGCTGCGAACGATGAAGTTGACGCTTCTCAAGGACGCGATGCTAGCCAAAATTCACCGACGCCGAAGAAATATGAGTTGCGGTCTATGCCCACAGGCGCGAGCGCTGTCCCGTTCAGCCCCGAAGTTGTGGACCCTTCTAGCTCCCGTCAGGCGGCGAACATCGGTCTTGAGAAGCTCGAGTTTTTGCATACCGGATACTCTGTCGCTGGGACGGAAAAGCCGGATGAGAGAATTGCTAGTGTTGGTCGTTCTAAGGCGAAACAACCCGACTTCATGCCTCTTGGCCAGCCAACGTCCGACGCTTAGACAAACTGAAGGAGGAACGAGAGAAGTCACCTGTGATGGGAAAGTCACAGGAGGCAGGGATTTAGACCCTTGCTTATTGATTGGACGAGCCGGCCCTGATCCCAGAAGACCACGCCGGTCAAAGATGAAACAAGTCAACGAATCAGCAACAACAGTAGCGAACGGGTTGATGATATTTACACATCAAGCGATGTCTTGAATGAACTCTTTACGACAAATGACGATTCCTTTATTTCTCAGAATTTTGTTATATCTTAGGATATTTATTACGATCTGGATGTAAAGAATTAAACCTCATGAATCGAATGATTTTATATTCCACAATGAAGGCGAGCGCTACTGGAAACCGACAACCCAAGGTCTTAACAAGTTAATCTGTATTCACTGGTTTATGGTATACACTGTCACACTAGGTTATAACACTACATCGCATATCTGATCGAGTAAAAGACAATAAAGAAGATAGAAAGACGAGCGGCAGAATAGAGAATGTTGTAGAGAACGTAGAAGGCCATCTTGACACTCTCCCCAATCTTGGCTCTCACGCGAGCTGGGGCTAACAGAAGGATGACGGGTTGCAACATGAGGAAGTAGCATGACACACGCCAGACCGTCTGTTCAACCTCAGATAAGGGCGAAGGGGTTCTGAGAGCACCCAAGGTCCTACGCCAGCACGAAATCGTTACCGCCGTCTGCACCATATAATGCGCAACCGTGACAGAGTTCAACTAGTCGGATGTGAGCTGATGACGAAAACTTCAAAGGAGGGATACGTACATGAGGACTGCTAATAGTGTGCCATTGGGTTACCATAGACACTGTAGTTGTATGCATGAAGAGGAGTAGGAGGTTGACGATTCCAATGAGGATGTCAACAATTATGAGGATCCGTGCCCATACCATATTAAGTGCGGTGCTACGATCTGGAGTATCGGCGGGTGCCGCCGCTGCCGGCTCGGTGGAATGCGTTTCGGTTTTCTCGTCTTCGGGATCGGTAAGATCTACCAACGCCTCGAAAGTTTTTCCTGTTCTGCTGCCTCATCCTCAAGGATCAACGCCTCTTTGACCTTCTCCTGGGACTTCCGCATGATAAAAACGGGTTCTACGACACCTAGTATGGCACTGGAACGCCAGAAGGACGAACAACAGCTCGTGTACGTGTGGGACGTCGTGAATACTACCAAGATGAAAATGTTCGACCCGGCAAACTTGCGGGCGAGCCAGAAGATCAAGAGGCAGACGAGGCAGACGACAATATAGCCACGTGATTTGGTCGTTCTGGCGAGGAT
>MU151718.1:0-12795 GCA_015584085.1 Macrolepiota fuliginosa MF-IS2
CACCCAACAACTGGTCATCAAGGTTGGAATGCTTCAATAGTATGCATATAAATTCAAAGAAGTAGTAGCGAAAGACCCATAATGCCTCCTCTGCACTTTCCCAGTTGGCATGAACATCCACAGATGGCCAGCTGAGGGCTGCATTTAGCGATTGGGAGACCTCCTGATTACCTCGCACCTCTTTTTCATGCCTTTCGACGAGGGAAAGCCCCACAGTGGACCCAAGGCATCATAACCCTGATAAAAACAAATCCCGGAATCCCGCCACGATGGTAACGTCATAGTCTGTTACAAGCTTTCCAATAAAGAACTGCCCCGAACGATTTGGCTTGGTCAGGTAATCAAGGAAGGTTGCATGGAAGAAGTGCAGAGGTGTCTCAGCGGCATCAAATGGCTCGGGGATATCGATGACAGAATGGAGTCGCCACATCATAGCATAAAATTTGGTACGAGTGATGCCCAATAGGTTGCATATTGGCTGCACTGCCAGCCATTTACATTCAGAACTCGAAATGGGTGAGGCTACGAGGATCTGGTGAATAATTGACCAGTGATCACCGGGGATAACGGAGAGGATGCATGTGTAGAATAAATCAAGGTCATACATGGGATTTCGTGAATCGATGGGGTGCGAGTGCCAAAGAAACGCGAGGACTTCTTCAAGGCGTTCGTCAGGGTCGCCAGTTTCCGAATCTTCAATGTGTCTAAGGAGCGTGTCGGCGAACACGAATAGTCCCGATGCCTTCTCAATGATCTGTTTAATAGAAGTCTCCGGTGGCCAACAGCCATCAGCGTCTTCCTCGACATGTTCTCCATATATATCTTGTGTATCTCCTCGAATCGTCCACAAATGAAAGTCTCTGTATCACTTCTGGATTCCTCCGATTGAATCGGGAGGAACTCTCGCCAACATTGAATTGGGTAGTCAGTTTGTGCGAAGATCTGCTTGAGGTGTGGTTCCGGTCGGCTACATATCATCCAGATAATGGGAAGGGAGGTATTGGAATGGAGGCTATTGATGAGTTCGATGATCTCTAGTTGGTTGCCTTCACCCTCGCATTCATCCAAGCCGTCGAAGATTATGACGCGTTTCCGCTCGTGTGACAACAACAGTAGCGGCTCAACAATCAACTTCCTGAACTGGACATGTGGCATTTTTTCCAGGAGGTCGGGCTCAGCGGCGAGCCCAGCGGTGATGAGAGACTGATAACCTGGAAAACGGATGGTGAGTTGGTAGGCAAGAGTGATGAAGACTTCCATGTATTTGTGCCGCTTGTTAGGCCTCGAGAAGAAATACACAGCTCCCAGAATGCCCTCCCCAATGGCAAACTCGGCAACTGACTGCGCCACGGCAGATTTACCAACGCCAGTGGGGCCGCTTAACCAAAGAAAGTTGTAGTTGTGACTATTATGAAGGAACCAGTCTTGGGTTTTAGCCATGAGTCTGACACGAGTGCCAGGATAACATTTAGGTTGGGGCCATCGAACGGATGAGTCAACGTCAGCACCCTTTGTCATTTCCTGGTAAAGGATTCGAGAACTATGGGAATGGGTAGATGTGTTAGTTTTCACAGCGTAGCAAGCCGACTACGCAACTCACGTACCAGTCTTTCCTTGAATCAGATTGTTGATAATGTGTGTAGACTGGTCGACCATGGTGGGTTGGTTAACAACCGCGTTGTTGGCATTGGAGAAAAGCCAGCGCCAGTGCTTGACCCCATCACAGTCTGTGACAATCCTGACATTTGGTCCACATCTGCAGGGCGCCTACCTATGCGAGGCGTTGTATCGTCATACCTATCCACCGATTCTCCCCCTCCCTCCGAATACGGCACCAGACATGAAATGGCCAACAACCGTGTACTACCGGTGGTTCTTGGTTGGTCAGAGGGTGCTGGTCGCCCAGCAGCAGTCAAATTATATGCAATGGAACCCGTCATGGCTGTAGTGAGTGGGATACATGCTCTCAGTCATGCTCTGCGTCCTTACCGGATCCTACCGATTCACTATACCTGGTATTCTTGGTCTGGGTAACCTCAGCACGACCGTTCGAGTGCACTGCGACGGGGGATGGTTGTGAGGGTCGGTCCACGTTCTGTGGGCGCCTGTCCTTAACGTTGGAATGACCAGTCGTTGGCTTTGTAACCCCTTTGGGATAACATCTGAACCTAACACAGAGAAAATGATAAAGTATATTAATTCGTACCTCGATCTGCTGACATCCCAGAACCTTCTTAAGAAGTAACCAGTGAGGGGACCCCTAGCCATCCACGAGCCTCTTCTCCTCTCCATGCACTCACCAGAGAGGGCGTACTTGTAAGGCTAGCTGGCTGGCCTTAAGTCGACAGTAAGTCATTCTGAGTCCGAAAGGTGCGTCTGGAAACCCATACCTCTGCTCCTGTCATAATGTTGAGCACCTTCTATGAGTGGAGTAGCCGGCCGCTCAGATGGTGCCGTTGCTACAATCATGGGATATTTGAGGTGGGAGTTGCGGGGTGAAGGTTCTATTTGTGGGAAGTGGGGAGAAGTTGCAGTATTAGAGACCCACACATGACAGGTCTCCTCTTCTGAATATCCACCCAGGAAGATATGATTATGATTGTTGTTAACGGTCAGCTTGAATGGGAAACTGGCCTTGTAGCCACACACCTTGGTGTACACTGTCTGTCATAGGGGTGGAAAATTCTCCGGATGACGCCGTCACCTTGATTGCGGGGGGTTCTGTATACAAGCCAACAGGGGAAGGTCCTGGGTCCTCATAGCGGGCGCTTGACTGTGATTGTTAGTGGCAGGGGCGAAGACAGCGATCCAGGTACTCGTACCCGTCAAGAGCCCACTTTCGTGGGTCCATTTAGAGAAGTGGAAGTTCGAGGGGTGGTATTGGTAGTGTCGATGACCTAGGAGGGTGGGTTAGCAATATAGTGACTGTACACATGTCGAATCATTAAGTACATGAGAGCTTGAGCGCCTAAATCAAGCGTTAGAGCATGTCATGGATAGCGACAGGGCCGAGGCAAACGGAGGTTAACAACCCAGGTCCCTACCGCTCGTGACAGTTTTCCCCCTAAGGCAGTATATCCTTTCTATGATCCATAATACTTGTCATTCCAATAGATCACGCACACGTCTAGCTGACTTTGATGTATACTCGGGCAAGCGGGCCCCAGTCTATTGTGTGGTGAATTTCTTGTCTGTCTGATGGCTTGAGCATGAGTGTATGTTGGTTCACCCCACATTCCTCCCCTCCCTATAATATCAGGAACGTTGTGGTGATCCAAGTTAGGCACTAATCATCCAGCCCTCCACTACTCATTCAGCCCAACCCACCCCTCACAAATCAATTGGAGTACGAATTAGTGGATATACGGGGCCGTATGCAACCGAAGGATGATTTGAATATGAGAATAGAAGTGGCACAGAAGCACCAGGAACCTTGCTACCGCTATGACACAAGAGCAACCAAGGCGTGAAACCAAAGAGCAAAAATGTACAGTGTAAAGTCGCTAACTGCCCAACAAGGAAAATAGGCAATAAGAAGGGATGCAAACCCTGACAGTCATTAGGCCTCAGGGTTGAGTGACAAGACACCAGTCCTGCAGTTGATAGAAGGAATGGGGGAGTTTGATTCACTAGAACTAACTATCACAATGAATTGGAATTGAAATTTATATGATTTCTGATATAGCTCTGGCGTGATATATGACGAGTCACAAAATATCACAAAGAAAAAAGAAAAGAAACTGTAGGTGGGGCCGTATATGATTCCACGGCGATCACAGAGCATGGGAATGGGAAGACGTTGAGTGTTTCTTCACTCCTTACTGATCATCCGGCCTGTTGCAAAGGTTGCTGTTCGGCTACCTCTGAAAAGTAGACACCGACCAAGTGTCCCGAAGAAATCATCAGAAAGAGGCCTTGTGACCGGATAGGGCCGTCAACACCTCTCCGCCCCATCCATTCCCTCGATCCCAGGAAGACATACAAAACGGACGGCCGCTCCCCACTCCTTTGAATATACCGCACTATCTGGGTTACAAAGGGTGACACTGCCCACCGAGTCAGACAGTGAAGATATATACCATTTATATACCAGACTCCTTTCACTCGAAAAACGCTATGTGGCTGTCACTTTGGTTCCCGGACGTGGGGTATCGATATCGATGAGCTCACAAAATAGAAGTGGGCCGAAGAATGGGCCACACCTGCTCCGGCGTTTTCTGGGAAAAGTACTGGAACATGAGCCCTTGGTTATCTGTGACGACAGCAACTGAATTAGTGCCTTCTCCAAGCAAGAAGAATCTATCCTCATAAGTGTCATCAAAATCCTATAGAGCGTGACACCATTAGACTGATTATGCAGGTGAATTAATCTTTCTGACTTACAAGGGGTCTAATATAGGGGCACCACTTCGTGACCATCGAAAGAAGTGTTCTGTCCCACTCCGAAACGCTCTGGGTGCGAATTAGAGAAGATTGTTGCTATTAGATCGAAGTAAGAAAGAGATCAAAGAGTGTGTTTGGTGAAGAATGGAGCCTACCAGCTTGGCGAGGTGGTCTAGAGGTGAATACAAGTAACCATGACCGCGGAAGGCGAAGGTATTGAAGTCGAAACTACGAAGTGCCCTCAATAACTCTCCATCAGGTTCAGAATGCCCCAAGGGCATGCATAAAAGTCCAAAAAAGTCTTGATGGAAGTTAGTTACTGCCACCTCTGCAATTGCCCAGTCAGCACGAGTGTCCCCAGATGGCCAGCTGAGTGCCGCTTCCAGCAACTGAAAAACTTTCTGGTCACCCCTCACATTCTCTTGTGTCACAGAAAGCCCCATTGTGGATGCAAGGCATCGAAGCCCAGATAGCACAATGTCAAGGAGGCCAGTAGTCACAGTGATATAGTCATCAGATATAAGCCTTCCAATGAAGAACCGCCCAGCACGATTTGGATCAGTCAAGTAATCGAGAAAGGTTGCATGAAAGAAGTGCGGAGTGCCCTGGGCGGCGCCAGAGGGATCTGGGATACAGATAATGGAATGGAGTAGGCGCATAGAAGCATAAAATTTAGTGCGAGTAATCCCCAATAAGTTGCACATTGGTTGCGCCGCCAATTGATAGCCACTAAAAGGGCAAAAGGCCAAGGCGATGAGGATCTGGCAAGTGATAGGCCAGTGGTCATTGGTGATATCTGAGAGTATGCGTGTGTAAAACAGGTCGAGGTCATGGATTGGGTTTCGTGATCCGGTGAGGTGAGAGTACTTGAGAAATGTGAGGACCTTGCCAAGGCGTCGATCAGGCTCATGGGTTTTGGAGTCCTCGATGTGTTTGAGGAGCGTGTCAGCGAGCATGAAAAGTCCAGATGACTTCTCGACAATTTGTTCGATAGCGGTCTCCGGTGGCCAGATACCATCGACGTCTTCTTCGACGTATTCTCCATTTCGCTTGTGTATCTCTTTGAACCGTCCACGAATGAAAATCTCGGTGTCACTCCTAGACTCGTCCGAGTCAATCGGGAGAAATTCTCGCCAACATTGGATGCTGTAATCGGTTTGAGCGAAGATACGTTTGAGGTGTGCCTCTGGTCGGCTACATATCATCCAAATTATGGGAAGAGAGACCGTAGAATGGAGGAGGTTGTTGATAAGTTCAATTATTTCGAGCTGGTTGTCTTCATCGTCACACTCATCCAACCCATCCAGGATGATGACATGGTTTCGTGTGTTTGACAACTGCGAGAGTGGTTCAACGATCAACTTCCTAAACTGGACACTTGGCACTTTTTCCAGTAACTCGGGATCGGCGGATAACCGGGCGGCCAAAAGAGGTTGATAGCCAGGAAAGCGAACGGAGAGCTGGTATGCGAGAGTGATGAAGACTTCAGCATATTTGTTTCGCTTGTTGGGCCTCGAAAAGAAGTAGGCAGCTCCCAAGACGCCCGTCTCAGCGGCATACTCAGCAACAGTCTGGGCCACAGCGGATTTGCCGACACCTGCAGGTCCACGCAGCCATAGAAACTTCCAGTCGCGATCGTTGTTGAAAAACCAGGCCCGGATCTCGGTCGTGAGTCTGGTACGAGTACCAGGATAGCATTTGGGTAGAGGCGATCGGGCAGATGAGTCAACGTTAGCACCTTTCGTCATCTTGTCGAGAAGGATTTTGAGGACTACCCGACCGAATTGATCAGGATTTTCCACAACTCGAGTAGAAGAGTGAGTCACGCACTGGGTGCTTGGCTCTGGTCTTTGAGCGTTGCATGATGGATCACAAAGTTGCTGGCATGTGCGAAAGCACCAGCTCCGGTGATCTCCATACTGTCTGAACCCCTGTGTTCATGGGGCTCCGCAGGGCTGTCCACCGACTCCTCGATTCCTTCCAGAGGAGATCTCGGATTTGAATAAGCGTGTCGTGCATTATTAGGCCGTACTTGCTCGTCGGAGGGGTCTATCAATCGGTGAGGGATCTATCAATCGGTGAGGGATCTAATCATACCTGATGAGATACTGTAGCGTTCTCACCAGGATCAACGGAAGACCTAAAATTGTCATTATTCGTAGTTGGAAGCAAGTTGGCGCTACCCGCTGAATCAACTGCATCTGAAGATGGTTCATTCACGTTCTGCAGGGAACTCTGAAAACCAGTGTTGGGATGTCTAATCTTCAGTTCTGATTCTCCTTTGAAAAAGCGTTTGACTCCTTCAAGGAAGGATTGCCTAGTTGTGCGTTTTGCTTGGTGATCAGGTCTTTTAACTGGAGCGGCAGAAAACTTGTTGTCGGCAGAGGACACTACAAAATACTCGTTGAATGGAGTGAGTGCTCCTGCAATATTGAGCGTACCTAAATCCGGGCGGGTGTGACTCGATCGTACCCCTGGGAGGAACGGCATGGCTATTGGCGTGCGAGGGAGAGACGATTGAGCTGAATTGGGGATCGATGGGGGACAAAATAGAAAAGTGAATAAGGGCGAAGACATTGTGCTGACTGTCATGTGGACATCTGGCGCTTGGTTATTTATATCACAGTCCGCGGTACCATTGCAGTTCATGGGTGGCTACTATCGCAGTAGTCTTGGGCGCCTTCATTTCCTCTATTCCGTTCCGTCTGGTCATGACTCCGCCACAACGAACCTTGACGTCTCCGTGGGCTTGAGCGTTCCTGGTGGGGAGACTGACCCATGGTAATTCAGGAGCAGCCATCTTCTTTTTTGAGCTTGATATATAAATGGACCAATGTGGCAGATCAAAGATATTTCACTGTTTGCAGCGGCAGAGAAAACCATCATTCTTGTGGACACATGTGTAAGACGGGACAGTGTGACATTATATCATGTGGCCTGTGACGTCTGGTGCCGAGTGACGTACAAATGAGATGCCAAATGCCTAGCATCTTGCTCCGAATATCAAACTTTCCTGATGCTAAGCGCCATAATCCACATGGGAGATACCGCCCAGTTGAGGTACGACTCATCCCAGAAAGACTGTCCCCTCATCCAGAATTCATCCCCTCTTCGGAAGGAGGAGAGATCCTGCGCGGGTTAAATCGTAGTAGTGGGGGTTTGTGCGTCGATGAACGCGTACTCCGCCAAGCACACCCCTGCCAGTTGCCAGGTGAGCCCTTTCATGAAGCTACCTCACACGTTTCTCAACCTGGTGCCTGCTCCAGTGGAAAGTCAGCCACAATGTGTTAGCATCTCAGATCTACATAGCGATCTTTCCCTAACATCTCCATCCCGACTTCAATTTTATAATCAATTAAATCCCCATGCTATGACACTAACTCACGGGCCCGGAACCTTAGCATCATCCCCTCGCAAAACCCCACTCCTGATAGTATCCACCGTGTTGGTCCCATTCGATCCATGGATAGTTACTCACGCTGTTCTATGATGTATGTCGTCACTGGTACCATTCAATCCAGGAAATAGAGACAACCACCCTGGTTGTATTCGACTCGGAAGGCAGCGGAGACTCGAAATAAGCGGATTCTCAACTATGTGACGAGTCCATACGGCGATTTGTTCTCTCTGACTCTGCCGCATAGATAGAAGATGACAACACATTCATGAAGTATCACCGTCACTACCCTACGGGTACATGCAAGTCGGACATGGCACTTTTCTGGCCAGCTGCGCACACAACAAGACGAAACACAGTTCACCTCATTCCATAGAACCAGCTCTGCTATTCAATGGTGTGTGGTGAGTGTCCCTTCTTTCCTGACCCCTCTCGCCATCACTTTAGGCAGAGGGTTGATTCATTTCGTCAGATATTCTAGTGTTACACAGATTGTAATTCGAGCCGTAATCGATAAAGTGATGTCCATTATCTAGTACAAGTGGACTGATTTAGAAGGAAACGACTACAAACATATCAAGAATAACCATCAATCCCATGAGACGGGAATGTGCTGTAAGATAGGCCACACTTGGGGCGGCGTTTTGTGGGAAACAAACTGGAGTATAGATTGCTCGCCTTTCACCTCTGTTGCCACCACAGCGATTGAATTGGTACCATCCCCAAGTAAAAAGTATCCATCCTCGCGAGCGTCATCAAAATCCTATGGAGCGTAACATCACCAGATGAATCATATAGCCAATTGAACAATTCAGACTCACGAAGGGGTTCATGTTGGGGTACCTCACTGCAACCTTTGAAAGAAGAGTTTGATCCCATTCAGAGATGCCCTGCGTCCGAATTAGAGAAGACTTTTGCTATTAGATAGACGTGAGGAAGGGATTTAAATGAGTTTGATGGAAAGTGAACTTTACCAGTATATTGAGGTGTTTTAGAGGAGAATACACCAAACGCGTACCAACGAAGGCCAAGATATTAAAGTCCCAGCCACGGAGCACGCTTAACACCTGGTCGTCAAGCTCAGAATGCTTCAATAATATGCATATAAATTCAAAGAAGTAGCGATCAACGTCCATTACGGCAGCCGCGGCACGTTCCCAGTTGGTGTGAGCGTCCTCGGACGGCCAGCTGAGTGCTGTCTTCAGCGATCGAGAGACCTCCTGATTACCCCGCACTTTATCTTCATGTACTTCGACCTGGGAAAGCCCAGCGGTAGACCCAAGGCACCGCAGCCCAGATGACACGAATTCCCTGAGCCCAGCAACCATAGTAATATCATAGGTCGTTACAAGTTTTCCAATGAAGAATCGCCCTGCACGATTTATGTCAGTCAGGTAATCAAGGAAAGTTGTATGAAAGAAGTGCAAGGGTGTCTCGGTGGCGTCAGAAGGCTCCGGAATATTGATGACGGAATGGAGTTGGCGCATGACAACATAAAATCTCGCACGAGTGATGCCCAACAGGTTGCACATTGGCTGCACTGCCAACCGACGACCCCCGGGACTAGTAAAGGTTGAGGCTACGAGTATTTGGCGAGTGACAGACCAGTGATTACGGGGAATATTAGAGAGGATGCGTGTATAGAACAAATCAAGGTCGTGCATGGGATGTCGTGAACCGGTGAGGTGCGAGTGTCTCAGAAATGCGAGTACCTCGCCGAGGCGTTCATCAGGGTCATGAGTTTCGGAATCTTCGATGTATTTGAGGAGCGTGTCGGCGAAGACAAAGAGTCCGGATGTCTTCTCAACGATCTGCTCGATAGCAGGCCCCCGTGGCCAACTGCCATCGGCGCCTTCTTCGACGCATTCTCCATACCGCTGGTGTATTTCCTTGAATCGTCCACGAATGAAAGTTTCTGTATCGCTCCTCGACTCTTCCGAGTCGATCGGGAGAAATTCCTTCCAGCATTGGATAGCGTAATCAGTTCGAGCGAATATCCTTTTGAGGTGCGATTCCGGTCGGCTACATATCATCCATATAATCGGGAGGGTGGTACTGGGATGGAGTAGGTTATTAATGAGTTCAATGATTTCGAGCTGGGCATCTTCGCCGTCGCACTCATCCAAACCATCGAGGATGATGACGTGCTTCCGCTCGTGTGATAATAACAGAAGTGGCTCGACGATCAGCTTCCTGAACTGGACACGCGGAGTCTTCTCCAGCAGGTCAGGCTCTGCGGCGAGCTTCGCAGTGACAAGGGGCCGATAGCCAGGGAAACGGATGGTCAGCTGGTAGGCAAGAGTGATGAAGACTTCATTGTACTTGAATCGCTTGTTGGGCCGCGAAAAGAAATAGGTGGCTCCCAGAACGCCCTTCTCAATGGCGAACTCTGCGACAGTCTGAGCCACAGCGGATTTGCCAACACCAGCAGGTCCACTCAACCACAAAAAGTCCCGCTTGCGAATATCGTGGAGGAACCAGTCGTGGATTTCGGCTGTGAGTGTGATGCGAGTACCAGGGTAGCATTTGGGCTGGGGCCATCGGACGGACGAGTCAACGTCTGCGCCTTTCGTCATGGCCTGGTATAGAATCTCGAGAACTATCAGTGGGTAAATATGTCATTTTTCATAGTGTTTATGTTTATGTTGCAACCACGTACCGGTCTTTCCGTGGATCAGATTGTTGACGACGTGCGTGGTGCGAGATTGGTCGATCATGGTGGGCTGGTTGACCACGACATTATTGGCATTGGCCAAGAAGCCAACGCCGGAGCGTGACTCTACCATAGCCTGCAGTGGCCCCAACATACACTCTGAGCGCCTATCCACATGCACCGCTACATTGTTACGCTTATCCACTAATTTGGCCCCTTCTTTCGAATAAGATGCTGGTCTTGAGCCAGGGAATCGTGCGTTCTCTGCCCCCCGTAGTTGATCAACGCCTATCGGTGGCCCTGCAATAAGTAAGTCATCCGCAGAGGAACCTATCATGACCTTGTTGAGTGGAATGAAAGCTCTTAATCATACTCAGCGTCCTCACCAGATCGCACTGATCGACTACGCTTGGAATTATGGGGTCCGCCAGTATCAAAGGTCGAGTCGGCGACTAAGGATGGTTGCAACAACGGGTCCATGTTCGGGTGCCTGTCCTGATTAGCATTGAAACGCCCAGTTTCCGTCTTCGCATCTCCTTTGAAAAGGCGCTTGATCTCGGTACGGAAGGACGGTTTTGCTTCGTGACCTGTATTTGGATTATGCCATTCGACTGGTCCAGCGGCAGCCCCGTCGTCAACAGAAGACCCTGCTATATTCTCGTTGAACGGAGTCAACGTTTGATCGGGCGTAGTAGAGAACGTACCAGGTTCTAGGGAAGGGGCACGGGCGTTCCTCGACAATCTCCCCAAGAAGGACGGCATAATTAACTTATTGATACGCAATGGAGAGACGATGGATGTAGACAGAGGGTCGCTCAAAGAAAGGAATGGCATGTCGTTGTTTGCGATGATGTCACAAAGCATGCAGACCGTGACCCGGTGCCTGGTTGTTTTTACACAAATTATAGGCTAACGAACGTTTTGATTCATTTAGCTGGATAGCGCGATGATAACTTGGGTATTATCGAGAAATATTTTAAAAAACCAACTATAAACACAATATATATCAGGGTCAAGAATAAACATCTTGTGCCGATCATGACGAGCAAGGTAGCGTAGGTTGTAACGAATTTAATTATCAGCAGGTTAATATAAATGTTGAGGGAACGAACACGTGTGGGATGGGTTCTGGCCAATCGGCAGCCCAAGGGGTTGTCGAAAACCAGGTCTGTGAGGCGAAGAGGGAACGCAGACGGGTCACCCGTCGTTCGCTCCAGTCCAATCACCTCACCACGTGCTCATTCATGGGTGATGGTGGGTGGGGAAATTTAAAAAGCAGTAAAGTAGCTAATCCGTGGTCGAGAAGAGTGTCCGAGTAGCCCGAGCAGTAACGGGAGAAAGCGAGGTGGAATGAGTTAGCGGGCGCGGGGGTCTGCTCCTGGCTTGTCCTTCGCCAGGTGCTTCACTCAGTCCCATGAGATGGAAATGTGCTGTGGAATAGGCCACGCCCGGGGCGGCGTTTTGTGGGAAACAAACTGGAATATAGATCGCTCGCCTTTCACTTCTATTACCACCACAGCGATTGAATTGGTACCATCCCCAAGCAAAAAGTATCCATCCTCGCGAGCGTCGTCGAAGTCCTAGGGAGTGTGACATCACCAGATGAATCACATAGTCAATTGAACAATTCAAACTCACGAAGGGGTTCATGTTGGGATACCTCACTGCAACCTTTGAAAGAAGAATTTGGTCCCATTCAGAGATGCTCTGCGTCCGAATTAGAGAAGACGTCCACTATGGGATAGACGTGAGATTGGATACAAGGCGTGTTTGATGAAAAACCGAATTTACCAGTTTATTGAGGTATTTTGGGGGAGAATACATTCGATAACCAACGTGAAGGAAAGCTAAGACATTAAAGTCCAAGCTGCGGAACGCACCCAACACCTGATCATCAAGCTCAGAATATTTCAAGAGCATGCATATCAGTTCAAAGAAGTAAGTCGAAAAAGCCCATGTTGTGACCTCCGCATTTGCCCAGTTGGTGTAAGCGTCCCCTGATGCCCAGCTGAGTTCTTGTTTCAGTAACAATGAGATCTCCGGGTTACCCCGCACCTCCAGTCTATTCTGATTGATCTCGGCGAGCCCAATGGTGGACCCGAGGCATCGTAGTCCGGATAACACGAAATCCCGGAGTCCAGCAGCTATAGTGATTCGGTAGTCCGTCACAATCCTTCCAATGAAAAACCGCCCAGCACGATTTGGGTTGGTCAGGTAATCAAGGAAGGCTGCGTGAAAGAAGTGAGGGGGTGTATACGTGGCGTCAGAAGGCTCCGGGATATTAATGACGGAATGGAGTCGGCGCATGGCAGCGTAAAATTTGGTGCGACTGATGCCCAAAAGGTTGCACATCGGCTGTACC
>MU151719.1:0-12890 GCA_015584085.1 Macrolepiota fuliginosa MF-IS2
AGAGTTGGGCATGGTTAGCCTGTAGTGCTGCGACTTTATTGCGCTCGGAGGCCATGTCGGTCTCGAGTTGTGCCGCGTCGGCGGCACGTGCAGAATCGATGGAGGTGAACCGTTTGTTTTGTGGTCCCCCTCCAGAAAAAGAGCCAGATGTAGTCCGCCCAGGGGGGTTTCTTCCAGCTGCACCGGAAGGTTTTGCTGTTGCTGTTACTCCAGAGCCACGAGTGGGCGGTGCACTCGTGCCTCTCCTGGTTGGGCGGGGCTGAGATAACACTGGAGCACGGGGTTTAGTCAAAGGTTTTGGTGCTGGTGCGGCGGCGGAAGACGATGATGAGACAGATCGTGCGCCATTTGTAGCCGTTCGTGTGGGTTGTAGGGGTCGAGCAGGTCGAGCAGCGCCCAGAGCAGCGACCTTTCGTGGTTGTCGCTGCGATGTCATCTCTGCGTCAAACTCATCCTCTTCGTCCTCCTCTGGGATGGCTTTGCGCTTGAGACTGCCACGGGTGGTGATTGTGGCTGGCATCTGCCTCAGTTGCCCGAAATCCATGTCGGTGTCCGCTGTGATTGGCGATGAGCTGCGCAGCCTCGGCAGCCGCGACATAGAACAGTGTAACCAAATCTAAATCTGGCACTGGGCGCGAGAATCAACCAGGGCGCGTCGGCTCACGTGATGGCGTTCTGTCTACAATTATTATGTCATCAGATTTTGCCCCTGTCGAGCTGTGCTGCCACCGAGGGATACACAGTTACCATGCTGCCGACAACACTCCTACTGCTGATATCCCTGGTTCTCTCCTCAAATGCACAGACACGAACTGCACTCTCATTAAACACAGTAACACGCAGCTCCCAGACGTCGTTCTCAATTCCTGGCCAGGACAAATTGACGATCACGCTTGCCCTGTGCTCGTCTGCATCTCCTCGATTTTTTATTTCAAACAGTACAAACAATGCCATAGAGCGCGATCCTGGGCCAGATGGTGGAGAGGATGTGCGCGAAATAGACTTGAAGGACGGGTTCGGCAGTTGGACGGGCGCCTTTCCGAGTGGTGGTGTACTTGCGGTGGAGGGATTACCTCCAGGTGCGTCGTTTGAGGTTGGCATATCCAACGACAGTGAGTAGACGAAAACACACAAGTTTCTCTTCTGATACATATTGTCCCAGGCCCATTACATGAAATTATATCTACTGATCCGCTATTCGGCGACTCTACAAGCAACCAGGCCATCCTCTTCTCCCACAACTTCACCAACCCGCTGCTCATTGCCAGTCCCCAATATCCCAACTACACACTCCCCGCCGCAAACTCTTCCCTCCCAGACCCTCCATCAAGCCCCCCAAATCTCACACTTATCGTTACACAAACATCTTCCACATCCCTGCTCCGCACCGCGTGTTTCCTCAATTCTTCCGCCGTATCCACAACTGGTGCCATTGTCAACTCCTCTCTCTGGTTGCGCGGCCCTCAAGACGGTTGGCGCACCGAATACCTCCTGGGTGGACTCACGCCATCGACAAACTATACCGCATTCATTATCCAAGACTCACATAAAGTCTCCGGCCCAATAAACTTCCTCACCAAATCCGCATCATTCGCATGTACCCTCATCCACGCTCTCCCATTTTGTCCCTCTACAACTTACGCTCTCCCACTCCCCGCCCCTCCCAACACCGAGTTTCCCATCTACGACGCTTCCACCATTCCCACCGAGATATCCACACAACTCATCGGCGTATTAAGCAACTTCACCACATCACTGACAACATTCGCCTGCGGCCGAGACTGGTACTCACCACTCGTAGGCTGCGACGACTGTCAACGTGAATACCGCAAATGGCTCTGCACGACCATCTTCCCTCGTTGCACCGAACCAAGCCCCTCAAACCCAACCTTCCTCACTCCAAACCCGAGCTCTATCGGACTCACCAACGCGGGGCCAACACCTACATCCACTCCTTCCAACCAACAAGTATTCTCCGCTCTCCTCCCAATACCCACCTCCCAGTCACCCTCTGACCGCCTTAATCTTCCTTACATGTCTTCCCCGTACACGCAGCTTCTCCCCTGTATTGAAACGTGCACATCCGTCGACCGTGCATGCCCGCCGTTCTTAGGTTTCCGGTGTCCGTCAGTGATGTTCAATGGTGCAAGCAGTTATGGGTTTGGGTATATTGATGGTGCAGAGGGTGACGAAAGGGGAGGTGTTGCAGGTGTTGCTCAGGATCGTTGGGGGAATATTTGGTGTAATACTGGGTGAGGGTTCAAAGGTATTTATCTATTGACACGAGTCGCTCGGAAACGAGTAGATTTTTCAAAGGGACTGTGCTTTACTATTGTACACGTGTATATAAAATTTAAGGGATGTGATAAATACACTAACCCCGGCCCCGTGTTGCTCTTCATCCGCTTGTATCAGCCATTAAGCCCGTTCGTTCTCTCTTACTACGATATGCTTCTGAGACTGGACAGCACATTCATGCGTCAACAAATGAGGATATAAAACACATTCGTATAATACACAACCTCAGATGGTCTACATGTTGGAAAACGACGACAGGACATCTGCATTCAAGATGACGAAACTTGCTTTCTCGCCAAGTTACACATGGCAAGCACTGGCGGGTAGCCCGGCGGCCGTAGTTCAATCATCAGGCCTCAGGGCTCGGGGGCTCGGGAGAAGGTGATGGAGAAACTGAGGCAAAATAATATCTTATGAGCATAAGAAAGTTAATTTTGTAGAGACAACATACGGGAAGGACTCGATAGCATTCTAGCTATTGGAGGAAGGTCCTGCGCCTCAATTAGGTGACGGGAGCTTAGATAAATATGCCAACTGCGTACTATCGGCGTCTTCAACTTTGAGTGTAATGTATACCTGGCCGACCTTTCCGAGCCGAAGGTTCACCGTAAATGGGAATTCAGGCATCTGACCTTCGGGGATCAACGAAGTGATATCATCATGAGGGTGCCAAGAGTAGTGAGATATTCGATGCAGGGGTTCGCTGACTTCTCCTATGACGGCGATGAGGGACTTGTTGCGGCTACTTCCCTGCGTCCCATGAACCCGTAGATCAGTGCGGAGCTCAGGCAACGATGAATTGTACAACTCACCAGGGAGTGCAACCACGGGAGAAAATATCCAATGCCGTTCAGGTGACTACTTGTTAAGTGACTAAAGTCGATGTGCTCGAGTCGACTGATTAGGCTAGGAATTGATTCGTCGGGCATACAATAACATGCCCACCACCCAATATTGAAAAGTCGGGCGTTCGGTTTGTGTGTGGGTGGTGACTGAGCTACAAAATGTAAAAGGATCAGTTACATAGGTGGTCCGGGTTTATGCGAACGCCTTGCCATGGTCCTCCAACCGGTGAAGGGATTGAAAAGCTATATCATGGTTCACGGCCCCCCTATCCAACCAGAACCTGCCTGAACGAACGCGATCCTCAAGAAAATCAGAGAAAGAAGCATGATAAAAGGAAAATCGAGTGATAAACTCATCCGCCAGGGGTACATGAAGGACTGAGTGCAACCGCTCAAGCAAGCGGTAGAATTTGCCGAGGTCGAGGTCGAAGAACTCCGCTATCCCACTGGCACTGGATGATGGGATTGCATGAATTAAAAACCCAAGGATGCGCATCGTCGTGGGGAGATCATCGGCAGGAATGTCCAACAGTATCTGGCGGTACAGGAGATCAAGGGCGTGTAATGGATTGATCCCACCAAGCGCACTACCATCGCGCAGAAATTTCATGCAAACTTTGAGCCGGCCATCCGGATCACTGTACCCCTTGTCACCTATGAATCTAAGCACAAAGGATGCGAGCCCAAGGTGACCATCCGCCGCCCGGACGATCCGATCAAAGCATTCCTCAGGCGGCCACCCATCAGGGAGTCGAGTCCTGTACCTCTTCTGAATCTCGTCAAATTCAGCCTCAAGAAGCCGTAGAACATCCTCCTGGGCCTCTTCATCATAAACATCGAGCTTCTCCCGCTTGCATACAACATGGTAGTCAGGGTCTGAGATCATGGATTCCAGATGCCACTCGGGACGACTACAGATCATCCATCGGAGCGGGAACTCATCCACCTGCTGAACGTGTGTGCTGATCATGTCGATGAACTCGCATTGGGCTTGCTTATCCTCGCATTCATCCAACCCATCAAGGATAATTAGTAGTGGTTGTGGGACGGTGTGCGGGTATTGTGTCATGAGGATATGGAATGGCTCAATGATGAGTTCCCAGAATTGCTTGCGACGGTTCTTCTTGAGAATCCGAGGATCATCAGCAAGGCGGTGGGTGATAATCCTCTTGTAC
Organism: Macrolepiota fuliginosa MF-IS2; assembly: GCA_015584085.1. NCBI lineage: Eukaryota > Fungi > Basidiomycota > Agaricomycetes > Agaricales > Agaricaceae > Macrolepiota > Macrolepiota fuliginosa. Next base: position 4,319 of record MU151719.1, read on the forward strand.
TCGGGGACCTGTATGGCGAGTTGGTAGACGAGAGTAGGGATGACGGCGTCGGGATCATTCAAATGGTTTGGCCGCGAAAAGAAGAAACTGGCACCCAATCGTCCTGCTTCTTGGAATTCTTCGGCAGTCGTCTGCGCAATGGCGGATTTTCCAACAGCGGCAAAACCCAACAGCCAAAGCAGCCGACAATCGCTGCCATCGCCCATCCCCCACTTAGTGACGCGCTCCTTTAAGCTCTTGCGAGTACTAGGATGGCATCGAGGTGGGTAGTTCCGATAGGAGGAGTCATGGATGGCCGCGGGCATCCCCTTCTCCATGAGGTGCTGGAGCACGGTTGTACCGGACTGGATGTTGTTGGAGATGGCACTCAAGTGACTGATCGTGAAATTATGAGCGTTTGGGAGGAAATCTGAAATCGGAGGGTCAGTCGGAGCAACCAGGCAGCATATGTTTTAGTGGAAGACACTGACCTGCGGCTGAAACTGTGATACCGGGATTTGTAGCCTGATCGTCGTGGATGGCGTTAGTGCTGTGAACATGGGTTGGTGGTGCCAGTGCAGGCAGTTGCTGAGCTGAGTTGACCGTCGTAGCCGGTTGACCAGGATCTGGATTTGGGACATGTTCTTCGCCCTGCTGTTTGCGCCCAGAGAAGCGGGCTATGTGAGCCTTGAAGGTTTCGAGGAATGGCATGAGTACAGGAACACAGCACACAGACGCCCATTGTCCAATTTATTAATTCGCCGTGAGAACAACAGTGGTGGCCTGGCCGTAGAAGGGTCTCTGTCCTCTCTGGTAGTATCCCAGACTCGATGCAATCATATTTGTCAGCTGTTCGCCGAGTTGACTAAGCAGACATTCTCTTCTCCCACAACCTCACTGGTCTCCCCCTCATCTTCACTCGAGACTGCGCTTTCCCCGCTGCAAGCCCCTTTCTTTAAGACCCGTCCCCCAGCGCTCCAAATCTCACACACATCATGAACTAAGTATCCTCCACACCCTTCCTCCACACTACGCGCTTCTGTTTGCGGATACCACAAATAGCTCTTGCAGCCTCGGCAGCCGCAACATTAAGCAGTCGATTTGGCCAATCTGGTACCATCGCGCCTCGGCTCACGTGACGGCGTTGTTTTACCCCTGCCTATACTACCAGACACACATCTACCATGCTGCCGACAACACTCATACTGCTTTGCCCATCCTCTCCTCAAATGCACGGGCGAAAGCTCCACTCTCATTGAATACAGTAACACGTGGCTCTCAAACGTCGTTCTCAATTTCTAGCCGGGACGAAATGATGATCATGCTTTCCCTGTGGTCGTCGGCACCTCCTCGATTTATCATCTCAAACAATGCAAGCGGTGCTATTGAGTACGGCCCTGGGTCAGACGGCGGCGAGGATGTGTGCAAAATAAACCTGCGGAGCGGGTTTTCCAGTTGGATGGGCGCTGTCCCGAGTGAGGGTATACTTGCGGTTGGAGAGACTACCTCTAGGTCCCTCATTTGAGGTTGGCATATCCAGTGACAGTAAGCAAACAGAAATTTACACAAGTTTCTCCTCTCTGATAACTGATATTGTCCCAGACCCATCACATGAAATTACATCTACTGATCCGCTATTTGGCGACTCTGCAGGCACCCAAGCCATCCTCTTCTCCCACAACTTCACCAACCCACTGCTCCTCGCCAGTCCTCACTATTCCAACTACACACTCCTCACCGCAAAGTCTTCTCTCTCAGACCCTTCATCAACCCCTCCAAACCTCATCCCTTATCGCGTGAATATCTTCCGCCCTTGTTCCGCACTGCATACTTCCTCAATTCCTCTGCTGTATCTACATTGACAACTCTCTCGGGCTGCGTGGCCCTCATGATGCCTGGCGCATCGAATTCCTTCTGGATGGACTCACCCTATCGACAAACTACACCGCATTCATTATCCGGAACTCACGTTCCTCACCAGGTCCGCATCATTTGCATGTACCCTCATCCACGCCCTCCCATTCTGTCCCTCTACAGCTTACGCCCTCCCACTCCTCGCCCCTCCTAACACCGAGTTTTCCATCTACGACACATCCACTCTCCCTACGGAGATATTATCACAACTCATCTGCGTATTAAGCAACTTCACGGCATCACTCACAATATTTCCCTGTGGCCGAGACTGGTATTCACCGCTTGTAGGTTGCGACGACTGTCAACGCAAGTACCGCAAATGGCTCTGCACAACCATCCTCCCGCGCTGTACTGAACCAAGCTCCCCAAACCCAACCTTCCTCACTCCAAACCCGATCTCTATTGGACTCACCAATGCGGGCCACCCACATCCACCCCTTCCGGTCAACAAGTATTTTCTGCCCTCCTCCCAATACCTACTGCACAATTGCCCTCTGACCGCTTTAATCTTCCTTACATGTCTTCCCTGCACGCACAACTTCTCCCCTGTATCGAGACATGCACATCCGTCGACCGTACATGTCCACCGTTCTTAGGTTTCTGGTGTCTGTCGGTGATGTTTCATGATGCAAGTAGTTATGGGTTTGGGTATATTGATGATGCGGAGGGCGGTGAAAGAGGAGGTGTTGCGGGTGTTGCGCAGGATCATTGGGGGAATATTTAGTGTAATGCTGGATGAAGGTTGAACGGTATTATCCTGTTACCCGTCCGTCCACTCCCTCTCTAATAAATTACCTCCCCTGTATATCCTCCGCACTCCACTTTTTCCTTGGATCAAAAGGTGAATATCCCTGCCCTTCCGTGGAGTTTCATGGCGCAAGTAACTGGGGGTCTGGGGTACACTGATAGTGGAGAGTCTTATGGGTGCTGCGTATGATTGGTAGAGGAGTACTCGGAGTCATGGTAGGTGAGGCTGGAACAGTACTTATTCATGACCATTAGCGCGAGTACTTGTATTCCATCATTGTTGATTTTAGGAGAGCGACCAACCCTTTGACTCTCTGGTGCTCCTGACTCCCTTACACCGATCTTTGACTCCATACGCTAATGATGGGCAGAAAATGCGCCCGCGTATATAATACTAATTGGTAAATGTAATAAATAAAACGGAAGATGACCTTGAGCCAAGATCAAGCATACACGTCCAGAGCAACAGGGTTAATTCAGTTCCAGCTCTAAGTTTTACATCATATTCATTAGCAAGAGGCATGCAACCAGGCAGTCCTATCTTAATCATAAAATGTATCGGGGTTCCATTCACTCTGGAACTCACTCCGGAAATCATCCAGGAGTATACTCTGATGCTCAAGGGAATACGACTCACGAGCTGAACAAAAGCAGTTTCTTATGAGCATGAGAAGAAAGTCAACCCTTTGGAGACAACGCACGGGGGAACGGGTCGGATTCTGAGGGAAAGTATGGTACCCAAATTAGTCGACGGGAGCTGAAAGAAACAGGCTAGCAACGTACTATCCAAGTCATCACGAATCTCGAGTGCAATATACACCTGAGTGACCTTCCGAGCCGAAGTTTCAGTGTAAATGGGAACTCAACCGCAGGGAGCTCAACCGCAGGGAACTCAACCGCAGAGAACTGAAGCATCCAAGGTTCGGGAATAAACCAACTGATATACTCGCGAGGCTTATAAGGAGAAGCGTGCATTCGATATAGAGGTTGGCCGGTTTCTTCCACAACAGTGATAATGGACTTGTTCCGCGGGCTTCTCTGCATCCCACAAACCCATAGATCAGTGTTGAGCCCAGGAGAAAGCTGATTGGTCAACTCACCAGGGAGTATAACCAGCGGAGAAACTGTGCAGAGCCTTGCAAGGCGTCGCTTCCCAATAAGCGGGTAAAGTCGAAGCACTCAAGTCGATTGACTATGCCAGTAATCGATTCATTTGACTGCATTATATCCCCACATCCGACCCACCAATACCGTGCACAGAAAGCGCTCACGTGTTGTGTGAGTGGTGATTCATCTATAAAATGCAAGGGATCAATTACACGAGTAGTTCTGGCTTAGCTGAGGCCTTACGATTGTTCTCCAACCAGTGAAGGCATTGAAGGGCTGTGTCATGATTTACCATATTCAGGTCCAAGTAAAATTTTCCTGAACGAGCGCGGTTCATGAGAAATTGGGGGAAAGAAGTGTGATAAATGTGAATGGGAGTTGGAGTGGACTGGTCCGCCGGAGTTACATAAAGGACCGAGCGCAACCGCTCAAGCGAACGATGGAACTTGCCTGGGCTAAGGCCAAGGAACATTGCATAGTCATCAGCTTTAGGGAAGGCGTAGGAGAAGGAAAGCAAAAACCCAAGGACACGCATCGTTGTGGGGAGATCATCGGCGGGGACATCAGATAGTATCTGACGGTAAAGCAGTTCGAGGGCGTGTAGTGGACTAATCCCAACAAGCACACCATCACCGAGTAGAAACCTCATGCACACTTTGAGCTGTCCATTCGGATCGCCATGCTCCTCATCGCCTATGAATCTAAGCACAAAGGACACAAATCCGAGGTGGCCTGACACCGCGCCAACTATCCCATAAAAACAGCGTTCAGGTGGCCAATCATTGGGAAGACGGTCCTTATACCGCTTCCGAATCTTGTCAAACCCGGCCTCGAGCAGGCACCTGACATCTTCCCTGGCCTCGCCATCGTCAAGCTGGAGCTCCTCACGCTTGCATACAACACAGAAATCTGTGTCTGAGAGCAGGGATTCCAGATGCCACTCGGGTCGACTACAAATCATCCATTGGAGTGGGAATTTGCCCACCTGCCGAACATGAGTGCTTATGAGGTCAATGAACTCGCACTGGGCTCGCTTGTCCATGCATTCATCTAACCCATCAAGGATGATTAGGAGTGGTTGTGGGACGGCGTGTGGGTATTGGGTCATGAGAATGTGGAATGGTTCAATCATGAGTTCGCGGAATAAAGCACGGTGATTCTTCTTGAGAATCCAGGGATCGTCTGCGAGGCGGATGTTGATGATGTGCTTGTACTGAGGTATCTTTGTGGCAAGTTGATAGACGAGAGTCGGGATTACAGCGTCGGGATCATTCACATGGTTTGGCCGAGAGAAGAAGAAACTGGCGCCCAATCGTCCCGCTGCTTGGAATTCTTCGGCGATGGTCTGTGCAACAGCAGATTTTCCGACTGCAGCTACGCCCAGTACCCAAAGCATCCTTCCATCGCTGCCATCCCCCATCCCCCACTTGACAACACGTTCCCTCAAGCTTCTACGAGTGCTAGGATGGCATTGAGGTGGGTACGCCCGATCATAGGAATCATGGATGGCTGCAGGTATCCCCTTCTCCATGAGGTGCTGGAGCGCAGTTGTACCAGCTTCGATGCTTTGGATTGCGTTCAATTGTCCAATGCTGAAATTATGAGCATTTGAAAAGAAGCCTGAAGTTGGCAGGTCAATCGGAGCCATCGTGCAGCACATGTCCTGGCGAACGGCGCGAATGATGCTGACCTACGCCTGGTCCTGCGATACTTGGATTGGTAGCCTGATGATCGTGGATGGTACTGTTGCTGTAAACGTGGCCTGGTGGCACTAGTGCGGGTAGCTGCTGGACTGGGTTGACCGTGAATGTCGCACCCCGCTGATCAGGGCTCTGGACTGGGACGTGCTCTTCGCCCTGCTGTTTCCGCTTCGAGAAACGGGCTACAAGATCTCTGAAAGTTTCGAGGAACGGCATAGGTGTAAGGGTGTGGTGCGCAGATATCCATTATCGAAGTTATCAATTCGCCGTGAGAACGACGGCCGGTTGTGACAGCCGGGTCACCTAGTTCTAGAAGCAGACCCGCTGCCAACGCTGCTGCTCAAGTAAGTTTCTGTAGTACGGTTCCATACATGCCTTCGTTTGTTGCTGTAGATGAGGCATGTTTCCCAGAGTCTCCGAAAGGATACGTGAAACTGAAGTAAATAGACTTTCCTGGCCATGTTCTGGCGACGGTTTCCTGGATCCATTCTAAATCCGTGAGCGCTTCTCATGTTCACTGGATTTCGGTCTTTAAAAGCTGAGTTGCGATTCACATGTGCAGTGGACCTGAAGGCACTGATAGGTATTTATGAAATATATTTTCTGTGGAATCGGTCATGGTGTCTTGGTGCCTGCACATCGGACATGTCAAATCGGATTCTGAGACGCGGGGACGATGGCGCCAATATGTGGTGCTCGACTCTCGGAAAACGGATCACCTTTCCGCCGTGATGTGTAAGAGGTTGCATGTGGATCGCCAGGGACGGCGTTCTCGACAACGCTTGCACCTACTGCCACAGAAGATCCCACTCTTTCCTGAGTCCGGCAACGTCCAAGGTGAGGGGGTTGGGCAAACAATCGTACATTCCAGGTTCCAAAGTCCAAAGAACAGGGAGAGGGTTGGATGTAACGGACGACCACTGGTAGTGTGACGCCCTATATGTATGTCTATATACACCAATGTTATTGTGGCTTGCTATTAGTACACGTGGCGTTGTAAGCCTTCCATTTTTGCAACCAGCAAGGGTGACGCGCCACATCACTTGGTCGTGTCATCGCAGCGCGGTGGGCCGAGCGCTAGTTATTTCTTAACTCCAACTCTCGGATGCTATTATTGCCAGGACAAACTGTCAATTACCCTTGCCCTGTGCTTGTCTGTGTCCCCTCGATTTTCCATCTTAAGCAGTACACATGATGTCATCAAACATGATCCTGGGCTGGATGGCAGCGAGGATGTGCGCGAAATAGAGCCGCAGGACGGGTTTGCCAGTTGGACAGGCGCTTCTTTAAGTGGGGTGTACTTGCGGTGGGGGGCTGCCTCCAGCTGCCTCATTCAAGGTTGGCGTATCCAACAATGGTACGTAGACGACATGTACACAGGTTTTTCCTTTCTGACAATGTCCCAGGTCCATTACACGGAATTTAACCCACTGGTCCGCTATTCAGCGACTCCACAAGCAACCACACCATCCTCTTCTCAACAACTTCACCAATCCATTGCCGGTCCCCAATATCCCAACTACATACTCTCCACCGCAAACAATTGCCTCCCAGATCCTCCATCAAGCCCTCCAAACCTTACGCTCGTCGTCACCCAAACGTCCTCAACACCCCTGTTCCGAACCGTGTGCTTCTTCGATCCCTCCGCCATATCCACAACCAGCAGCATCGTCAGCTCCTCTCTCTGGTTGTGCGGCCCACAAGACAAATGGGGTATCGAATACTTTCTGGGAGGGCTCGCCTCATCGACAAACTATACCGCATTCATTATTCAAGCCCCACACAGAGTCTCTGGCTTAATGAACTTCCTCACCAGATCCGCATCGTTTGCACGTCTCCTCATCCACACTCTCCCCTCCTTTCCTTCCACCAACATACGCCCTCCCACTCCCTGCCCCTCCCAACACTGAATTTCCCACCCACAACGCTTCCACCATCCCAACAGAGATGTCCACATAACTTATCGGCGTATTAAGCAACTTCACCACATTGCTCATAACATTCGCCTACGGCCGAGACTAGTACTCACCACTCGTAGATTGCAACGACTGTCAAAGTGAATACCGCAAATGGCTCTGCACGACCATCTTCCCGCGCTGCACCGAACCAACCCCCTCAAATCCAACCTTCCTCACTCCAAACCCGAGCTCTATCGGACTCACCAACGCAGGGCAACACCTACATCCACTCCTTCCAACCAACAAATATTCTCTGCTCTCCTCCCAATACTCACCTCCCGATCACCCTCTGACCGCCTTAATCTTCTTTACATGTCTTCCTCGTACACACAGCTTCTCCTCTGTATCGAGACATGCACGTCCGTCGACCGTGCATGCCCACCGTTCTTAGGTTTCCGGTATCCGTCAGTGATGTTCAACGGTGCAAGCAGTTATGGGTTCGGGTATATCGATGGTACGGAGGGTGAAAAAGGGGAGGTGTTACGGGTGTTGCGCAGGATCGTTGGGGGAATATTTGGGTAATAGTGGATGAGGGTTGAACGGTATTCATTTATTAACACGAGCCTCTCGGGGACAAGTAGATTGTTCAAAGGGACTGCATTTAATTATTGGACACATAAAATTTAGGGGATCTAATTCCCAATCCTGTGTTGCTCCTGATCCTCTTGTATCAGCCATTGAACTCGTTCGTTCTCTCTCACTACGATATGCTTCTATGGGACCGGACAGTGCATTCATGCGGCAAAAAATGAGGATATAAAACACGTCCGTACAATTAGTACACAATCTCAGATGATGGGAAACGACGACAGGGCATATGTATTCAGAATGGCGAAATTTGCCTTCCCCCGCCGAGTTACACATGACAAGCGCTGGCGGGAGGGCATGTAGCTGGGTGGCCCTGGCTCAACCATCAGGGTTCGGGGCCTCGGGAGGGGGTGCTCGAGAACCTGAACGAAAATAGTCTCTTATGAGCATGAGAAGAAAGTTAATCTTGCAGAGACAACATACGGGGAGAAAGCCTCCGCATTGCTCCTATTAGAGGAAGGCGCTGTGCGTGAATTAGGTGACGGGGGCTTAAAGAAATATGCCAACTGTGTACCAGAAATGTCTTTAACTTGGAGTGCAATGTATACCTGAGCGACCTTTCCAAGCCGAAGGTTCAGT
>MU151720.1:2961-13058 GCA_015584085.1 Macrolepiota fuliginosa MF-IS2
ATGAAACCAGTAACCCGAGTCCACCGGCAGGATCCTTCACCAACAGGAATTCAAGTCCATCTGCCGGAGCCTCCAGTAATCCAGGAACTGGTGGCCCCAGTTTCCATACCGGATCTTTCAGCGGTGCACACCACTTCACAATCTACAATCCCACAATGATAGAAGGGGATAATGCCAACGAGAGACAGGGTACGTCTCCCCATCATTTCTTATTACTGACACTCGTCTCATGTGGAGATTCGAATAGCGATGAGGTTACTCGTGAAAAATCTTATAGTCGGTGCCGAATTTGATTCGTCTGATCACCGCCCAAGCTGCCATCCAGAGACGAGGCTCGACATCAATCACAGCATCCAAATCTGGATGTACAACCCTGCTCGCAAATACAAGATCCTATGGCTTCACGGGCCTGCTGGTATCGGCAAGTCCGCCATCCTCCAGACAATTGCTGAGACCGCATCAAGGGCTACCACGTCCATCCTCGGCGCTACGCTGTTCTTCTCGCGGCCAAACAGTCGCGATAATCCCAAATGCGTCTTCATCACCATCGCATATCGACTCGCCGTCAGATATCCTCTCTATCGCCAATACATTGTCAGGCTGCTCACCATCGATCCCCAGCTTATCGAAAAGTCCCTGGCCGAACAGTTCAAGACGTTCATTGTCCAACCATTTGGCGTCGAGAAACTACTGGCCGAGCATCACGACACCGTGTTAATCCTCCTGGATGGTCTGGATGAGTGCAATGGCGAAGAGGCGCAGTGCGAAATCATCCTCCTCATTGGCAGATTCGTCCTCCAGTATCCGGCGTGTCCCCTCATCTGGCTCATCGCGAGCCGTCCTGAGCCTCATATCCAAGATTCATTCTCGAAGTGGGAGTTACAACGAGCCTATGGAGAAATGCGAGTGCGTGTCGACTCGGATCAAGGCCGCCGTGACGTTGAAAAGTATTTGCGAGACAAATTCGGCGAGATTCGAAAGAAGCATCGACGATCCATTCCTTCCTCCTTGCAGCAGTGGCCATCCGAGTCGGATTTCTCCACCATAGCCACGCGATCATCTGGGCTGTTTATTTTCCCATCCACTCTCATTCGATTCATTGGAGACACGGCTTACGCGGACCCCGTTTCCCGGCTGAAGATAGTTCTGGAGGTCATTGAATCGACATCATCGTCTGATGGAGGACACAACCCATTTGAAACCCTAGACGCGCTCTACACTCGTATTCTTTCAGAAGTCCCTCGGGACGTGATATCAACCACCTTGAGACTCTTAGCGTTGTGCATCGCCGGTCTCGAAGGGTGTAACTTTACTGAGACTTGCAATTGGCTTGGGGTTACCCAAGGTGGTGCGTACGGTGCACTTCAGAGGCTCCATTCTGTTCTCGATGTCCCTGAACCTCAAAACGCATCGACAGGGAGGCTAAGAGCATTCCATACTTCCTTCTATGATTATCTCCGCTCGCCTTCTCGGTCCGGCCCATTTTATGTCATGGTACCAGAACTTATACGGTACCATTATCTTGGGTGGATCCACATTTTGCTCGAGTCGCATAGTGTTGGTCAGTCCCCTGTAGCTCAGTCACTCGAGCTAGACACTGACGGCACTTGCAGACACGTCCGATATTGATGTAACCAGGATCTGTCTACCCTGGCCAGTAGACGACGAAGAAGATCGACTGGATAGCCAACGCAAGATGTTTCACTCGGCGCTAGCCTACCTAATAAGAGCTTCAGACATATTCGTGAATGATTCTATTCAGAATGAATTCTCCAGACTTGCCGCGTTCTTCAAGGACCTAGACTTTGGGGAAGCGATCGGTGCCGACCCTTTTACCACTGTGATGTGCGCGGAATCGGTTCGCTGTTCCTATCTTTCTCATGCAGATATATTTCATGCTCCCTGTAGGTATTCACGATGAACTTGGAACGTTTGGGTGTCCTAAAAACAGTCCCACTCCAATCATTCAACTTCAATGACGTTCGATTCGATCGTCATCCGACAATCTTCCAGCTTAAGGAAGGTGATATCAGCCTTTGGCGGATTGGATGGATCGCAGGTGGCCTAGACGACCTCCCAGGACCGGGGTGGATCTTACGCGCTGTGAGTATAGCTGTTAAGTTGTTAGTAGTGCCTTGCCTGAGCAGACCCCAATACAGTCGGGTATCGTGGACAGTCAAGGCAAACAACCCGAGGGTTTTAAACTCGTGCGTGCGTCCGACGAGCCAACCTGGAAGGCCGACCTCGAGAAAAACCTGGCCACCTGGACGGATATGGCCCCTTCTCACCCCGTCACGATTCTGGGGAAAGGTCGAGGGAGCTGTGCCTGCTTCCAGTTCCATGTTCCTGGTGAACTTTGGGTTCTTAGTCTGCCGTGTGTCCAGCCTTTGTAATATCATATTCAATTAATATGTGTAGTACTTATTTACTGTTCAGAATGCAAAGTGCGCATGACTTGGCTACCAAAGATACAATATCTTTTAGATGCCTGAAAAGAAGCCAGGTTCATTAGTGGTAACGTGTCCTGCCTGGCATGAGCGGAACATTACTATTAAACCCATGTTCGCCTTTATGAACGTCCCCGTCTGGTTCCCCCCATCCGTTGAACACGTAACCTGCACATTTGTTTGAAGGAGGGACGGCAACATGCTTGCGTGATTGCTACTTGACATCAGATACCATATCTTGGTATGAGGAGACACGGCGCAGGCTCGGGGACAATGACCTTTCGAATAGCGACTGGCAATATAAGCGCCGGATAAATCAACCCAATTATCGATAGATTTGAGGCAGGGGATATGGTGACTCGGAGCTGGTGCAGTTTAGTGAGGGGCTGGGGAGAGTAAATTGCCCTGGAAGGACTATATGCGCCGTTGGATGGAGAGATTTGGGAACAGCCTGTCTGACGGGCATGGATTCTGTGGGCGACAAACGGGGATACGCCTAGGCACGAGTTGGTTGGATACCGACTGGAGAGTGGTAAGGGCACTATCTGATCGGTGGCCCAGCCCTGTCACTTCGATGCATGGGGCGTGGATGGAAAACAATCATGAGACCTAAAGCAAGAAATTACCCTTCATTTTGTACATTTGACTACTTGAAAGAACGAGTTCACGACAGCTCACAGAATGCCCAAGGAAAAACCTCAGAAATTACATCAGCTTCAGCACCAAACAAACCCCTTCGCGTCTTTCGATTCTACTTCGATCTTGCCTCGATCTCCATCGAACAGCCTTTAAGTCGTGGCGACTGCACTTAGGCACCGTGACACAGAAATCTCAAGACTGCCTTGTATTAAAACTGCGTGGTCTTTATATTCCTGAATTCTTAGCTAGCACATGCCGCCAGATTCTTGAAAATGCCTCATACGACCTGCAAACTTGGATATATGCTCTCCTAGAACGCCTATTACGCTTACCGAATCTTTCGCATCGGCAATAACGTGCTAGTTCATTCGCATCGTGGTCGCGACACGCATACTGCTGCTAATTGTGCCAATACACTTATGGTCCGCGTCTGAGGCCCTGACCTCTGGGATATTATATCATCTGTTCTCTCTGTCAGTTGCCCAAACCATTCTTCACAACATGTTGTAAAGTCGACTACCGGGCTACAACTAATAGGGACTGTTTGAGGGCTTGCGAGCACGGTCGTGTCCGACAACCGTTGGTGCTTCACAACCGAAGGCGACGTCCAGAGCGATAGGAGAAGAGAGAGAGCCGAGAGAGAGAAACTAATCAAGAGTCGTGAGTTCAAATTGGGTGGGATTGATTAACTGCTTTTCTACGTACAAACTCGAAGTACTTATATGTTTTCTAACATCCTGGTCCCGTCATATTTACACAGTCCGAAGAATTACGAAAAAAGGAAATAATCGAGTGACTCGGTGAACTGTCTCCTGCTAGGGTCTAGAAGTAAATTTATATCGAAAAGAGTCGGGAACGGATGTCCGAAGGTCGTGACTAGTGGATAATTTGGAAGGAGGTGAATATAATAAGACTTTATGCAGCGCATGAGACGCCGATAGAGAGGCAGACATCGATAGAGAGGCGGAGCCTTGGAGACGCTAGTGAGGCGCTGGTCAGCGTCCATTCTCCTAGGTAGCCGACTGGCGATCTCTACAATATCCACTATCCCTGAAAAAGTTTCGGACTTGAAAAACTTTATCTTCATTTGGAGCTCTTTCCACTTCCGGGCTTTTGGATGCAGAATCATCATTCCTCTGTGCCTTCTATCGCATATGTACATGGCTCGTAAATCCACATACAGATTTCTTGTTCTGGGGCATCAATTTGTTCGTATTCCAGAGACCTCTCATCCGAGAATTTTAGTCTTCTTTCAGAGTGAAAACGCGAGGTCTCGAGGCTTCTTCTCGGCTCCCACCACGCTCCTCGTGCCCATGTCAATGAGGATCAACACGAGACGCAAGGTACATTTTACCCAAAGGCCGGTTTTAGCTTTCAGAGTGGGGTGCAATCCAATGTCCCCATGTCCGGGTTTCCGCAGTCTATCCATCATACACGATAGCAATGACTTCAACTTCCAGCGGCAGAAACTTCTGAGTTCTTGCGGGAGTAAAGATGCTGCCATAGAGCTACGTTCTATCGAAGAACCGGAGGGGTATATGGGGTATATAATCCAGGGGAAATACGTACTACTGGCGCCCCGCATCGTCCAACATGCCTGCCCCCAACAATTCTCAGCTCAAAAATCTCGAAGAACATGATGTCTATTATGATAATGGCAGCGATCTGATCGTCATAGTTCGTCTTACTTCCTATTTTACTGAGTTGCCAGGTCCTAACAACGCCTTCCCTCTTGCAGGTTGGTGATACATCTTTCAGAGTACTATCATATTTCTTCACAAGAGACTCCCCAGTCTTTAGAGAACGGCTCGCAGAAGGCCAAAAGGGGAATGGTGCAGATGCGTCTACCAAGCCCAAAATTGCCGACCACAGGGATCATGCTTCCCTCTACACCATTGTCATTGAGCCTGAAGAAAAGGTCTGCTGACGATTTCGCAAAACTTTGTTGGGTATTTTTGAATACGTGCGTATTCCACTCTTCTTCTTTCCTTTAATGCCACCTCTCAATGATCATTTGTCGGAAAACTCTCTATCTATGAGGAATCTCTCGGAACCTAGGAAGTCATCCTTCGTTTGTCCACCCAGTGGCAATTCACCGAAGTCAAGGATCTTGCCTTCCGTGAACTCCATCGCCCCGGAAAATTCAACCTTTCCCTAATCGACAGAATCGTTTTATACGACAGATATCACGCCGAACAAAAGTACCTCGAACCTCTCTATGGGGAACTTCTCTGCCGGGCCAAGTCACTCACCGAAGAAGAGGGTACGGCGCTTGGGATGAAAGATGTGATTCGCATATCTCGCGCACGCGAGACTCTCGCCAAAGTGGCACCTGGGCCAATGGCCCCCACTGATCGTCTCCCGACCTCGATGAAGGATATTGTCGTCTAAATGGTTCGCTCCGTATTCTGGGATGGACCTGGACCTGACCTCAGTGGCTTGGCCAAGCTATCTCCTGCTCCCGCTGATACTTCTGTGTCTTCGACCAACGCTACTGGCACTTCCGGACATGATGGTGTGTGCATAATTTTAGTACCGTATTGAGCCGACTATTCTGACATGTGTCATATAGATCGTCCCAACAGTACGAATGGCCCGGGTGGCTTATTCGGTTCGTTAGGACCTATTGGAACGGGAAAGAAGGGGAAGAAGAAGAATGGACTCCTTGGGGACTGGGATGAATGATGTCGGAAGCTGGGTGTTGTCCCTCTGTACTTATTTTGTGATCGCTATATTCCCAACATCGTGTACTAAAGTCTTGCAGTTATATGTTGATTGATATGTGCTTTGTTTCCCCCTGGTAGGACCTCAGCAAATATTCCATCGCCATCACTTATATCAAGTATCACATACATGAAGAGAACAACTAACCTATCCAGGGTTCAATCTACAAGTTCAGTGTGACTCTAGCATTGGACGATCTAATATCCACCTTTCCCTTTCCCTCAGCATGCTCGGAACCCCAAGAAACATCACCACTGACATAGTTTCTAACGTTACCATACCTGATGTAACGACGTCTGTCTTTGCCAGTAGGATCCTCAACTGACGGACTTCGGTGAACGATCGGGATGAATAGGCTCGACTGCAAGGAGAAACGACTCCGAACGTTGAGTACAAAGTTACCTCTGCAGGCGGATTAGAAATCGATGCTTTGAGGGCCAAAATAGAATTTAATGGGGCATCATCGAAAGCAATGTTCAATAGGCTGTTAGAGGTCGCGCCAGCGATGTCGAAATTTGTCACAGTAGCTTTCTTTAGGATGTTATCGTGGAGGTGAAGTTGAGCTCTGAGTGCACTAAAGATGATCTTTCTCTACAGAACAATAGAACACATGTACGCGTTACTGGTGGCCAAAGAAAGAATTGTTTTCTTGGAGGTTTCTTGATTGAAGTCGACGTCGACGTCGATTGCACCATTGCTTGTGTGAGTCGGAGGAAATCGGAAGTGTTGTAGTGACCATCGATGCGCCCATTGCTGGTACTGATGTCCGCCCAGTGAGCAAAGAACAACTGCAATAGCCCTCAGTTCCGGATCTTTATCAAGTAGCTGTTGATCTTACCTTAGAATGGATGCGACCGTTTGAGCCGTGCAGACTCAGCACTTCGAACAGGATCTTGCCTTGCAGGTCATTTAGAGATAAGGAAGTATTCCCCACCGGAGGATAATATAGCGTAGTAGATTCATAGGCTCTGTACAGAGCAGGTCGTCCGTCGTTCTACAGCCGAATCCTTTTTTCATACCCACCCACCTACTCACTTAGTGACTGGGACAGCCACTTGGCATCAAATTTGAATAGCAGGCTTCGCCTACAAATCACTCAGGCCCCAGCGGATTGTTTCGAGCACCTGCGAGGATGCTTTTCTCGCCGCCCTGGCCAAGCCATCTCCAGACCTCTCCGCAGGCTGGATCACGTGCCCTTGGGACTTGCCCCTCCTAGAGGCCAAGTCCTCAATTCCGCTGGGCCCTACGCACCCTCAGAAGTCGCCGGTTTACTCTAACAAGGGTTAGTTTTCTACCTCGTTAGTCACACGGCTTCTTGAGCTATTCTTCAGACAACTCCCGCTCATCGCTAGGACTGGAACAAGCGCAGCAACATCTTATCAATTTCATAGGTGGGATTGATAACGTCAGATTTGAAGCGCTTGACAATCGGATGGTCGCAAATGTTGACAGATTGAGACGGGGTAACAGTGCAAAGGATGCGATAGTTCGAAGACGGGGATAGAAGAGGGGAGAGTGGAGGGAGATTTCAGGGAGATGTTTCGGAATAGCCTACCCGACGCGCATGAATTCCGTGGGCGGCAAACGGGGCAAAGGAGCCAATGAGGACTGTCACTTGCATCCTTTCGGGCGCTCCACGAAGTGCGAAAGAATCAGTTGATGCACTGATCACAAAGCCCAGAAGCCTAAACACCACCTCGTTATCTCTTGCCCCCCAACATTGTCCATGTTCTCGTTACTCAAGTCCTGCATAGACGTGCCACGAAGGAAGCGGAAACAACGGGAGGTTCCTGGACATGGCGGAGGAGATGTCAGTTTGAGGTCAGTTCAAGTTTGGGTTGGTTGAATCACGGATTGACTAGCAACGCAAGTGTCTCCGCCAGACTCCCAAGTGAGGCAACCACCGGCCCCAATTTCCCAGCTAGTGCCCTCAACAATACAACCAGTAACCCAAGTCTGCCGGCAGGATCCTTCACCAACAAGAGTTCAAGTCCCCCTGCCGGAGCCTCCAGTAATCCAGTAGCCGGTAACCCCAGTGTCCATGCCGGAACTTTCAACGGTGCACACCACTTCACAATCTACAAACCCACGATGATAGATGGGAATAATGCCAACGAGGGACAGGGTACATCTCCCCATTATCTCCTGTCACCAACACTCGTCTCATGTGTAGATTTGAATAGTGATGAGATTACTTCTGGGGAATATCATAGTCGGTGCCGAATTTGATTCGTCTGATCACCGCCCTAGCTGCCATCCGGAGACGAGGCTCGACAAAACTCACAACATTCAATCTTGGATGTACAACCCCATTCGCAAATACAAGATCCTATGGCTTCACGGGCCTGCTGGTGTCGGCAAGTCCGCCATCCTTCAGACAATCGCCGAGACCGCATCGGGAGCCGCTACATCCATCCTCGGCGCTACATTGTTCTTCTCACGGCCAAACAGTCGCAATGATCTCAAATGTGTCTTCATCACTATCGCATATCGACTCGCTGTCAGATATCCCGTCTATCGCCAATACATTGTCAGGCTGCTCACCATCGATCCCCAGCTTGTCGGAAAATCCCTGGCCGAGCAGTTCAAGACGTCCATTGTCCAACCATTTGGCATCGAGCAACTACTGGCTGAGGATCACGACACTGTGTTGGTCCTCCTTGACGGTCTGGGTGAGTGCAATGGCGAAGAGGCACAGTGCGAAATCATCCTCCTCATTGGCAGATTCGTCCTCCAGTATCCGACGTCTCCCCTCATCTGGCTCATCGCGAGCCGTCCTGAGCCTCATATCCAAGATGCATTCTCGAAGGGGGAGCTGCAACGGGCCTATGGAGAAATGCGAGTGCTTGTTGACTCAGATCAAGGCCGCCGTGACGTTGAAATGTATTTGCGAGACAAATTTGCCGATATTCGAAAGAAGTATCGACGATCCATTCCTTCTTCCTTGCAGCAGTGGCCATCCGAGTCGGATCTCTCCACCATAGCCACTCGATCTTCCGGCCTGTTCATTTTCCCATCCACTCTCATTCGATTCATTGGTGACACGGCTTATGCGGGCCCCATTTCCCGGCTGAAGATAGTTCTTGACGTCATTGAATCGACATCATCGTCTGATGGAGGACACAGCCTATTTGAAACCCTGGATGCGCTCTACACCCGTATTCTTTCAGAAGTTCCTCGGGACGTGATATCGACCACCTTGAGACTCTTAGTGTTATACATCGCCGATCTCGCAGGAAGGAACTTTGTTGAGTCTTGCAATCGGCTTGGGCTTACCCAAGGTGGTGCGTACGGTGCACTTCAGAGGCTCCATTCTGTTCTCGATGTTCCTGAACCTCAAGACGCATGGATAGAGAAGCTACGAGCATTTCATGCTTCCTTTTATGATTATCTCCTCTCGCCTTCTCGGTCCGGCCCATTTTGTGTCGTGGTGCCAGAGGTTATACAGTACCCTTATCTTCGGTGGATCGGGATTTTGCTCAAGTCGCATAGTGTTGGTCTGTTGCTTATAGCCCAGGTACTCGAGCTAGACACTGATAGCACTTGCAGAAACGTCTGATATTGATGCAACCAGGGTCCGTTTACCCTGGCCAATAGACAACGAAGAAGATCGACTGGATGCCCAGCGCGGCATCTTTCGATGGGCGCTGAATTACCTAATAAGGGCTTCAGACACACTCGTGAATGATTTTATTCAGGATGAATTCTCCAGACTTGCCGCGTTCTTTCAGGACTTGGACTTTGGGAAAGTGATCAGCAACGACCCTTTGATCACTGTGATGTGCGCAGAATCGGTTCGTTGTTCCCATATTTCCCGCGCAGATATATTTCATGCTATCTGTAGGTATTCGCGGCGAACTTGGAGCGTTTGGGTGTCCTAAAAACAGTCCCACTTCAATCATTCAACTTCAATGACATTAGGTTCGACCGTCATCTGACAATCGTCTGGTATGGGGAACGTGGTACCAGCCTTCGGCTTGGATGGGTCACGGATGGCCTCACGGATGGCCTAGGGGTCCCCCTCGCACGGAGGCGGATCTTACGCAATGTGAGTATAGCTATCAAGTTGTTGGTAGTCCCTTGCCTGAATAGACCCCAATACAGCCAGGTATCTTGGATAGTCAAGGCAGAGGATCCTCTGGCTTGGCGCACATGTATGCATCTGGCGAGCCAGACTGGAAGGATGACCTTGAGAAAAACCTGGCCACTTGGACAGATATGGCCCCTTCTCACCCCGTCACAATTCTAGGTCGAGGTCGAAGGAGCTGTGCTGCCTTCCAGTTCCAC
>MU151723.1:0-12852 GCA_015584085.1 Macrolepiota fuliginosa MF-IS2
TATTTCACCTTACCACCCTTGCCATTGCATGGTGACAATATGGGGTCACTTTTCCTAGCACAGAATGAGGCTGTCAAGAAGCATTCCAAGCATATCAACATTTGCTTGTTGAACCGAAAACAGTGAGACGCCCTGAGAACCACATGACTCAAGCGCTCATCGCTCACGTGACGATAGTCGCTAGGTCGGTCTGAAGACATGATCTCAGATACAAACTATCTTAGAAGATCTGTCAATTATGTTTCTATATTTAGAATACAATATGCTAGTCTCCACTTGCAGCATAGCCTTACTCCTTGCCATTGTGTGCGTAGTCATAGCGAGGTAACAATGCAGCATTATGTAGATATGAACAATAGCTATGCATCGTGGGACTATTGGACTCTCATAGAGTATATAAAGCCCATGTATTTTACCTATGAAACTACAGTTCTTTCTTCTATCGAAGCGTCTCTAGCACAACCAACAAGCCTTCTCAACAAGTAAGTCTCCTACCACTATATGTACACCATGCGCTAGGCATGTTCTGCTTTCAACAGGTTATGGGCCCTGGTTATGCCTGTATGCAATGCGATAACCACCGATGTGCGAGCAGTGCTTCTTCAGCATGCTTGAACTCAGTGTTCCACACAGCAAAGGGTAGACTGATTAGCCTTGTTGGAACAGTTGGTTTGTGCGTCCCCGCACTCAGACAACATTCCACAATCCATCCCATTCTATCCCAATGCCATACGATGGCTAGACTGGGATCTATAGCTTCGTTGAACAGAGCATACCAATCGCCCTTGTGCAACTTATGCTAACTGGCCATTGTTCTTAGACTTTAACAAACTCTTCGAACATTACATCATGTCTTCAGCCGCCACCCTCCTCACTACCGTTCCCGCTTTGCGCAGTGCATCCGACTACGATGATTGGCAGTTCCAGATGTTGAACATCTTTAGCATGTGGACCGTCACCTCTGCTGCTGGTGCCACCTGGACTCTTGGCTCCTTTGTTACTGGAGCAAGGACTCTCCCGACTGTCGTAAACCCTCAGGCAATCATGCCTCAGGAGCACGCTGATCGGGCAGAATGGAGAGCAAATGATGGCATCACCCTTGCCGTCATCAACACCAAGTTGGATAAGACCCTTCAACGTCACGGCTATGCCACTTCAACATTGCTATCACTACATTTGTGAAGTGGTAAAAGACAAGGTCTCCCTGGCCCAGATACCAGGTACAGAGAATCCTGCAGACCTTTTGACTAAGAATTTTGGCATGGTCAAGTTTAATTACTTCTGTGATAACTTTTATGGACTTGAGTTCTTTAACCAGGATGATTAATTTCCATCTTGCACAGACATGTGCAATACAAGTACATCATATGCTCAACTACTGTGCTTCTTCAGCATGTGGTCTCTGAGTGAGGGGAGTGTTGAACCAGAAATGGTAAGACACCCTGAGAACCACATGACTCAAGTGCTCATCGCTCACATGACAATAGTTGCTAGGCCAGTCTGAAGGCATGATCCCAGATATGAACTCTCTTAGTAGATCTGTCATTATGTTTCTATTATTAGAATACAATATGCTAGTCTCTGCTTGCAGTGTAGCCTTACTCCTTTGCCTTATTGTGCATAGTTGTAGTGAGGTAACAATGCAGCATTATGTAGTAATGGACAATAGCTATGCATTGTGGGACATTGGACTCTTTGTAGAGTATATAAACCCCATGTATTCCTACTATGCAATCTAGTTCTCTCTGCTCTAACAAGCATTCTACAAAGCACAACCAGCAAGCCTTCAACAAGTCTCCTACCACTATATGTACACCATGCACTAGGCATGTTCTGCTTTCAACAGACACACATTGTCCTTAGCCACTTGCTAAGGACCATGCCTCGTTTCCCCCATTGTTCCCTACAGTTAAATACAAGTAGTCTATGTTGTATCTACTTGCTTTTTTGCCTCCCAATATCATTTTATTTTGTCTTTTCTACAAGATCTACTAAGACAGATTGATGTCTGAGATCATATCTTCGGACCAACCTAATGACTATCGTCACGTGAGCGACGAGCACTTGAGTCATGTGGTTCTCAGGGTGTTTTACCATTTCCGGTTCAACAGACCCGCGATGATAGGCTCGTTCTTTCGCGTCAATGAGGATGGTCACAGCTATTATCCACGCGAGAATGAATATCACAGTGACAGCCTTGGAGATACCAACTAATACCAACATAACTATCCTACGATAATACCTACAGCTTCGCATTGAAAAGCCCATGGAACCCTAAAGGGAAACACCTGTCCATCTCCGCTCTCGCAATCTCCGTAAGGTCTTTCGCATCAAGCACAACAACCATGCTCCTCTGCTTCATTCCATCTAACACCACACTCAACACCACACCATCATCTTCCTCCTCCGCATTCACGAGCGAGTCAGGGTTATCCTCGCTATCACCTCGCGGGCGCGGGACAAAAATGGGTTCACCGGTAGTATATCCTTCAGCGCCCCATGCCTTCCAACTCTTCGATACCATATCGAGTTTGATGATCTTATCAGTGAACACGCCTGGCGCATGTGCCTCTGTACGATGTATACCGTATGCATAGCGGTATGGTGAGTTATACAATTTCGGGTGGATTGTTGGAAGTTCGATATTTGACAGAGTGAACGCGAGTTTTGCATCTTGTATCGGGAGTTTTTTGGGCGCTGAACCGATCGAAGATGGAGTAGGTGAGCGGACATTTGAGAGGACGTAGCGCCGGGCGCTGGGGGAGTCGTTGGATTGGGATGGATTGACGACGCGCATGTGGTCAAGATAGAGATGGTCGAGAATTGCGTTAGTGTTGTAGGATGAGAGGTCGATTGTAATGTCATCCTTTAATGGATCCTCTTTGGAGGGAGTCTCGTATGCGTTTATGGCGTGGAATGTAAAGAACGTTGGCGCCTATTTTGGTATGTGAGTAATGGTGGAGGGCCAGGATGCGAGAAGAATACCTTGAACTTGGCGACAACACCACCGTGTTCCCGAGAGATGACGTAGAAGAGAGTGTCGCGACTGGGATTCCATTTTTTCAACGAAGAAACGATATTCCGGCTCAGGAGAATTGAGGCACCGTTCCTGGATAAAATGTCGTCAGACACCCGTGAGATTCAGGTAAAGAGGGGACGAACAAGCTGTAATCAGACTGCCAAATGCATAGCACCACATACTTCTTCGTCAATACGAACGAATGCAAATACGCCATCGGTGCATCCGTGATTTCAGCCAAAATATCCACCTTCACTTTCTCCCCGGATTCTTTAGCCGGAGTGGCTCTGAAAACCTTGTACCTGGGTTTTGGACCGAATTGCTGCACGTAGTTGAAAAACTCCCCTGTGGCTGGGTCTACACAGGAGTGTGCTGCGCTGATCT
The DNA here is from genome assembly GCA_015584085.1 of Macrolepiota fuliginosa MF-IS2. NCBI lineage: Eukaryota > Fungi > Basidiomycota > Agaricomycetes > Agaricales > Agaricaceae > Macrolepiota > Macrolepiota fuliginosa. The sequence continues at coordinate 3,404 of MU151723.1, forward strand.
GGCCTTCAAGTCGTGGATCAAGGCGTGCATAGGACGTGATTTCGAGTGGTTTGAGAGTGTCAGGGTCAAGAACCTGAAGCATATTGGCATCGGTTTTGGCAACGAGGTATCGTAGACCCGAGGTAGGTTCCTTCGCTGCATTGTGCGAAGAGAGGCCAGGAAGGTTAGGTGAGAGGGTTACACTGATGTTTTCTATATCCGGCCTGTCCTTAAACGGGATCCCTTCACTCTTGGGTTTAGATTGTGGCAGGAAGAACGTGAAGAACTTTTTGAATAGCGTTCCACATGGGTCCTCCTGTTTTCCGAAGGTAATTCCGGGCACATGACCCAGTTGTTGAATTCGGGCAGCGCGACTGTCGGTCGACAAGCGGTTGGAATAGTAAACATCGCCATTGGGTGTAATACGGAAGAGGTGGTTCATCCCAAGGCCGTCGAACCAGTGGGACATGTTCACTTCGGGCCTGGACTTGGAGTCATTGGGTGTAGAGGTAGGTTTGATACGGAATATGCCTGGGCCAGTGCGATAGAGTGAGCCTGCGAGCCATGAGGGAATTTGACCCTTGACTGGGAGGAGTATAGGCTCATGTTGAACTTGAGCGTTTTCGAGGCCAGGAGCGGCCCAGGAGGGTTTGGGGGTAGTGGACATGATAGTTTAGTGTTGGGGTGATCCTGAACAACGAGGAATATAAGTAGAGAGATATTCTTAGAAACCTTATTCATATAAAGCGCTCGCTCCAGCTCAACCTCCGTGATAGATCTTTGATGGAAATGTTTCTGAGTGGCGATCACAGATGTTTGCCAAGGCGTGACGAATTCACGTGAAATAGAATGAATGAAATGAAATTTGGGGTACTATGGACAAGACACCGTCAGCGATGAGCTACATGAACCCACAATTTGAGAGGATACATTAAACGTTACAGGAAGGGACACCAAGATTACACTTTTGTACCAGCACAGCCGACAGATGTGCGTTACGCGCCCAGCCACTCCCCAGTGCACGAGGAAAACGGAGCAAGAATATCCACATTACAGATTCAGCCTAGCCGCGTCCCCTTCCACGGCCCCTGCCCCTTCCGCGACCACGATCACCCCCGCGCCCTCCTCGTCCCCGTCCCCTTGTATCTTCCTTCTTGCGACCTTTAGGCTTGGGCGCGTCGTCGACAAGCAGGGTGTCCAGTGGCAAGGCATCAGGGAGGACGAAATATCGGATATTGTTTCCGCGGATAGATAGGGAGTCGAGAGTTTGTGGATCGCGGTTCCGTGTTGTCATTTTCACGGTTTTGAGGTGAGTATTCATCTGCATGTCCACACCTGGCAGAAGTTAGTGTGAGTTGGGTACGAGGGGCAGGAAGGGCGCACCTGTTATTGTACCATGCACGATTGACCCGTTCTTAAGTTCAATTGTCACCGTCTCATTGTTCAGTTTCATCAAAAACCTGAAGAGGGAAAAGTGAGATTCGCATAACCACAGGCAAGTTGGGAGATAGTGTTCGAGATCTGCACCAATCCAGCCGCATACTCCGCGCGCAATTGAGCACATATGACAAAAACAGATCGACAAGGTTCTAGTTAACTTCTCGACAGCCGGGCTGGCTCACGGCTCTGTATGCGAAAAGAGCGACTAGAGATGAAAGATACACACCTAACTAGCTTCATCTTTCCTGTTTCCGAGAGTTACTACCGAAATCGGGTTGAGTCAACTGCCGAGGTTGAGGTAAGGGGTGTGAAGAGTGTGTGAGCTGCTGCGGACGGTCGATTGTCGTCGCCGTCGTCGTATCTGTGTCTTGATGCTCTCGTGCATTGGTTGAGTCGGAGTTTAAAAATTTGATCCCAGATTTTTCTATTCTCGGCCATATGGCGCCGGCTCAGCTTCATGTCACCCCTCCCGATCTCCTATCACAGTTCTTGCCTGAGTCAAGCCCACGCCCGCTGAATGTGCGTCTAGTCTGCTCTCACGACCGAACAACTTGACTCTGCGTCCCGAAATTATGACCGGAAAGACTTGATCCCTAGCATACACGGTTCCTACTAGCGTCCCATTCAACGAAGAATTAACCACCCATACAAATTTTGTGTGACTTTCCTAATTACCAAGATCTAATTGCGCTATGGGTTCCCTTCGTCTTCGTCTGCAGGCTGGAACTTGATGGACTACTGGCATGTTTGTATGCAGGAAATTCAAATTCGTGACGGACGAGCTGGAAGGACAAGTCTCTATGCATGTACCGCCATCAGACCTACCACTAGCCCGTTCCTACTACAATTTCCAGTAGCTTGATATTTAGCCCCTATTTTAACGAATAATATGAACTTCGTGAGTATTAGCTCAGGTAGCCTTATGGCCCTGGATGGGTTGGGCGAAATAGTCGTGGAAAACGCAGCACCCAGTCCACTGCACGCCACTATCATTCGACCTATCTCAGACTTTGTCCTCGGGTATCCCGGCAGCCGTTCTGTTTATTTGGGTCACTTTGAATCGGGCTGGAGATTATTTAAAGCAATAATCCCCCTGTCACAAATCACTCGTAGTTACGCAGGCCTCTGATCGACGATGAAGAGCGAGAACACGTTAGCGAGAACACGTTAAAAAGCTTCTCAGAATGTTCACTTTGAAGGCTGTTAACAGTGTCGTGATGGGGTGTCATTCTACCGGCAGCTGAAATGCAAAGCCCTAACTATTGTTCATAACACAGAGTCAAAGAAATACGGACATATGACATATGAAAATTTCGACAGATGCTACAAATACAGCTGGAAAATGAGCCGCCTGAGTTGCAACATATATTCCCAATTATTCGACTTCTTGAGTCCTCAGCACTTCGCTGCTTTACGACAACCTTCACCTACTCTGACTTCGCCCCCAGCTTCCACACTACTTCCCCGTCTTCAGTGGACTATATTAATATCAGGTAACTTACAATGAAGAAAGGAAGACAGTAAAACAGTAGCTCACCCAAAAATGCAAGGCTGAAAGAACAAACATAACTTCAGCTGGGTTACCCTTGATGGCGCAACGCCTTGTCATCCAGAATTCAGCCGCAAAGTTCTCGCCTGGTGTGACCTTTACAACACCAAAAGTCCATTCATAGGCATTTGTCAAGCAGAATGGGATAAAATTGCGCCTTGTTCGAAGGTGGCTTGGAAGAAATAGGTTACATATGAATAAAACCCACGGTACAATAGAACACTTACAGACCAAGTGCCTCGGCGATTACTTGTGGTACATGCTCGTCAAGTTTGGCACCGGGCCATTTTGCTTCCAGAATAGTTGCTCGACTTGTGGGATGCTGGTTCAAAATCCTGGTTACACCGACGTTCCATGCCTTAAGCCCGTAACGAGACCTCTTCTGGGTCAAGCCGAGGTCAAGAATTCGCTGTATACCGGTGTCACTGGTCAGGAGCAAGGCAAGGTAATCAGTAGACCCATTCAGATATATTGTATGTCCTTTGTTCATTATCGGTCCAGCAAGTGAATTCTCCGCCTCCTAACATCCGGGACAATCAATTATACTGTTTTTCGGTAATTAGAATGTCTGGCTTACCTTGGACTTGCTAGGACGACTGAGGAGCCCAAATTCTGGCAAGACGGCTATGTATATATTCGAGGACACTTCTTCTTCTTCTTCTTCTTCCTCTTCCTCTTCCTCCTCTTCCTCCCCTTCTTCCTCCTCCTCTTCCTCCTCTTCCTCCCCTTCTTCCTCCCCCTCTTCCCCCTCTTCCTCCTCCTCTTCCTCCTCCCCCGTATTTGATTTCCCTGCTTCATTCTTGTTTGATGGGCAGAATTAGTTTGAAGCACCCCACAATATCAAGAAGAACTCGCCTCTATAGCAGGGCCCGGGAGCCTGAAAATAAGACCAGATATAAGGCAGTCAAAGAACTCATCAATGACACCACGGCTACTCATTTCACTCTGAATGACATTGGTTAGCACTGGACTGCCCCATGAAGAGGAAGGGGGAAATCATTGTGGGTAGTAGAAGGTTGGCAACATACCCAATTATTCCAACGAAACTTGAACTTCATGTCCAGCTTATCCATGAGTAATTGTATCTCTTCTTCGGCTCCTGTACTCATCCTTGATTTAGTGTCCATCTGCTTATAGATTTTTTTTGGTTCAATCTCGGTATGCAGTCCTGTAATTCCAAGTGTTTCGTAATCTTCCTTAGTAACCGATGAGAAGCATATGATCTATAGGGATCAGAGTTCAAGTCAAAAAATAGTATACCATGAAATATCAACATACGTCAACTTTGTTGTTACCAGAGCCGCGTTTGGTCTTGAGCGTGTCAACTACCTCCTTAACCCTCTTGATTGCATTTGTGATGGTTCTAAACGAGAATTGATCTTCTTCTCCTGGCATGTCAATTTCGTCCTCATCCTCGTTATTGTTACCACCTTCATTGTCCAAGTCCTCCCCTGGATAAATCACTTGCATAAGGCCCGGAACCTGATCAACCCATGATACAATCCCCTTTCCCAACAATTGCAACTGCTCATCAAGTCGCTCTCGGAGGTTTGGGGCTAATGACTATGATCAAACAATTTTTCTGGACAATCAACCAAAACTTACCCTGAGGCTGGTTCCTGTTGGGAGCCGCTGATTGGGAACTCGGGTGGCGTGAAGGTTGGGCGAATTGGTCCAGGGGTGAGGCCGGAGCAGCTTCATTGCGAGAACTCTGCAGGCCAAGCACTAAGGACTCAATATCATGTGCAAGTATAGTCATCTCATCAAGCTTCCCTGAGATACTTCCCATTATTGCTTCCGGGGTTCTCCCAGAGTCGAAGGATCTTCTTTCTGCTGCATTTAATTTGTGCGACTTGTTTGGTATCGTCTTTGTAGATTTATCACCTTTGCCGGGGTGATTATCATTGGGCTGATTTGCAGGAGCATTAAGCATACCAGTTGATGGTTCCTTGGAGCCTGTAGCGGGTTCACGACCACCACGAGGACTGTTATTACTTGGATTAGCTGGAGGATACTGGAAGTTTCTAAGTTGATCAGTGGGAGAATGGGTGGAGGATGGGCGCTGGGGTGCCTGTTGTGCAGGATGTCGTGGCTGGCGGGAAGCTTTAGCATTGGGTCCGGGGGTAGTGGAAGATGCCTGTTGGGGTGCAGGCTCTTGCGCATGACGTGGTGACCGACGGGGGGCAGTATCAGGCATGGTGTCAGTGGAAGATGCCTGTTGGGATGCAGGCTTTTCTTGCACATGGCGTGGTGACCGGCGAGGAACAGTATGAGACATAGTGAAAGAATAAATGGATGGGGGAGAAGCAACAGGATAAGACTTGTATTTATCTGTAATCTTCTCTCCTGATAGCGCCACATGGCGGCAGGTATTTGTCCAGTTTGGTGGAAATCATGATGGATGGTTGTTGTTCTGAGTTCCATATTAAAGAACAGGCTAGCAATGTGGCAAATGCTTGTATCAAAGAACAGGCTAGTGATGTGGCGAATGCTTGCATCGAAGAACAGGATAGCGATGTGGCGAATGCTTTGTGGCGAATGCTTGAGAATGCCCATTATGTTCAATCCATTTTGGCTGTATTAATCAGCCTGGAGATAAACACCATGTTCTTTTCCGCCACAAGTGGTATATGGTGATGGGCTTTATTGCCACTACAGGAGAGAACAAGCAAAGTCAACCGATTATGTTAGGTCAGGAACAGCTTATTGAAAAAATCCCAAACTCTGGGGCTGATCTCAGATTCACAAAATGTGTCCAAAAAAGCCATTCTGATATTTTTCCAATGCATTTTTGGTTCCAGCCATAAAGTTTGACCCTATTTTCACGAAATTTGTACCTAGATTCAACATTCCTAAGATACTAATATGGCATTGAGATGGATCAAGGCCCCTGGATTATCCCTAAGGTAGGGAGCATCCATACTCCGCTAACGTCACATGCCGTGACAATTCTTGTTACAAGTCATTCAAATCTGGATGGACCGCGAAAAACATATTATAACATACATGCCTCGTACATACGCACAAATCGAGCTCCAACATATTGTTTGCAAGAGGTTAATTTATACACATGAAAATTTTCACATAAAAACATCAAGAATTGCAAGAGGAGTTCTCGAAATGGCTCTAATAAATGCTTGCCTCTCCAAGCTCCTCAAGAATGCCCATTGGAAGGGTGCAATGGCCATGGTAACATCTCGCAGCCCAAGCCGCCTGCCTCCCATTGAGGCCCTGTGAGTATGCATTGATGAACTGGTGGGATTTGGCAGCAAACCTGAAGTAGACAGATGAACACTAATTAGTAGATGACATCACATTAGTCACAGTACACATACTTTCAGATTGATGTTAATAGCACCTCAGCTAATGCAAATATGAGAACTACTCATTCATTTACATGAAAAATATGATTTCTTTTGCAGATAATTATATTTCACATATATCTACACAAAATGTTGGGGCCTGATTTTGTCTAACTGGGTAGGATACTCCTTAAATGTGCTTTTTGACAAATCATCAACAAATTTGACATTGTCATGTTCATCACATGACATTAGCGGAGTATGGATGCTCCCTACCTTACATAGCCTACATCCAGAATTTTGGTTTTTTTTGTCCATCTGACAATCATTGACCAGTGTCTGGTTTGGACCTGGCTTAGCATAGATCCTATCCTTCAGAATTTGTCCAGATCCAGCCTCAAAAATCCTCAAGAAATCCCCAAGAAATCCTAGTGGCTGTGAAATATTGTCATGACAGTGTGGGCAAATATTTAATAGTGTGAATGTATTAAGAGCCCAAGTAACCACACCTTGTGTGGCTCCCTTTTTAATAATTCACTAATTGCCAACTGAATTTGACCAATGCCATGGTGCAGGGATTCAAAAAATTTTGAAATCCTTCTGATTGATAAAAAAAATCTAGTCTTGTTTACTTGAACTAGTGGTGCTGATGGCAGGGTGTGTTATGAATGTAAGTTTGTTGGTCTGCAGTTGCAGCATGAGTTGCACACAAGGGTGTCTATACAGACTTGGTCCAAGTGGTTCTCAATGTGACTAGGACACATATGACTTCAGACTAACAAGCTAGAGAGAAGATGAGAGCAAGTTCAAGACAAAGCAGAAGTTGAGATGTAGCTGTTAGATTGGAGTGGGGAATGACAATAGTAAACTAAAGAAACTACTAGTACAATTGGGAGTTTATAATCTATTTGTTGAAAGTGGAACATGCCAGCGCATGGAGTACATATAGTGACTGGGTACTTACTTGTTAGAGTTAGTGGTTGTGCTGTAGAACACTTCGGTATAAGAGAGAGAACTGTAGTTTCATAGGTGAAATACTGGGGCTTTATATACTCTACTAAGAGTCCAATATCCCACAATGCATAGCTATTGTCTGTATCTACATAATGCTGCATTGTTACCTTGCTACAACTATGCACACAATGGCAAGGAGTAAGGCTACACTGCAAGTGGAGACTAGCATATTGTATTCTAATAATAGAAACATAATGACAGATCTTCTAAGATAGTTCATATCTGAGATCATGCCTTTGGACTGACCTAGCAACTATCATCATGTGAGCAATGAGTGCTTGAGTCATGTGGTTCTCAGGGCATTTCACTGTTTCCAGTTCAACACTATTGACTAATACCTGGTGTGGCTACATTGAGGATATGAAACATGTGTCAGAGTTGTGTGTTTACTGGTTGGCTAAGTCATGTATGTAATGTCCATTAATGTGAAAAGAGGGGGTGTGTTTACTGTGCTGTATTCATGAGGCATTTCATAACATTACCCCCTTCATAGGGTTCTAGTCCCTAGAATCTGTTTGCATTCTCATAATGCATATAGTTGTGTGGGTTGTCATTGAAATATTCATTGTTGGCTGTATTGATGAATTGCCTTCTTTGGTCATAGTAGTGTTGAGCACTATTGAGTCATTGGTATCTTCTTTGTTGAGTTGGGTGAATAGGGTTGAATTTGGGACATTGATCTGGATCATGTAGTGGTTGGAATTCCTGGAAATATGGGCATTGGAACTTGTAGCTGTTATGAATATACATGATTTCATCAGTATCTCCACCTTGGCAATCCTCTGTCCCCTATCCAGTCAGACTCTCACCCTTCCTCCTTTTGTCCAGACCTCTATTTTGTAGGCCAGATCTGATGTCTCTGCCCTCCATTGACTATTAATAGCATCAACTTGGTCTCTGTTTGTTGATTGTTGATATTATGATAAACAGACACTTACAGTCTACTTCATGTATAAATAGCTTACTGTTCAGTGTGTGTTCTTATGTACACAACTTCATCATGGACTTGCACTTCCTTAAAATACTATAGCTAGTTACTGTGTAACCTCAGCTTTAGTATTGTTGTTAACTGTAAAGTTCTAGACTTTACTAAGGAGAACTTAATTCTGTTACCTCACACACAATAAGTTCAAACCCATTTATTGGGAAAACTTCATGTACAAAGGCAAGAAATCAGTTGCTTATTCAGCAACTGATGAAGAACTATATACTTCTACATTAGATAATATAATATTGTTGATGGCCACAATGGCTGCATACAAAAGGGAAAAACCAATTGATGACAATTGGTGAGATTCATAAGTGACATTGTCTGTAGAGTAGCAGACAATGATAAGGTACATTCTTTAGGAGGAGGTGACTCCTTACACACCCCCCAATTAGACTGATGCATAGGTCTGAAGAATAGATAAAGGCCAAGTGATGTAGATAATCACTTGGCCAGTAGTGGTGTATGGTAATGATGATGATGGTAGTCATTGCACACATAATGGTACCAATCTCTGAAGATTGATAATACTAGTGTTGTTATGGCATGGCTCCTTGAGCCAGAACTGTTAGCGCTGAACCAAATAGCAGCTGGGCTAAACTGGGTCATTAGCTAATGGCGCTACTAGTTCTGGTAAGGGCCCTTGTCTGAGCTATTTGGTATATACCTTATTAGGTAGTGAACGAAAAAAAGCAGTTTTTAATGGACCTGGTGCACTCAAAACACTCGAAGATGGTGTCCATGAACCATGGAAGCTATCCATAGTACAATGAAGGCCTTTGAGGAGTATTTGAGAGCACAGGCCAAGTACAATCGGGGGTGGTGATAAGTGACTTTCCCACAGTGCATGAGGTAGGGTGTGCAAGTGTTTCACGACATTGGCTGGGCTCCCAGGTTATGGGTTGCTGCGGCACCCGGAATATATGTTTGTAGTATGGTAGGGTGTGTGATAAAGGTGTACTTCAGGTGTGAACCAAGGAAATCATCCTTAAAACAAGTGATTTCCAAGAAAAAGATCCAACTGAAGCTTGTGAATGGAGTTCTGGGCCAATACCTTCACCAGGCACAGTCCTACCCCAAAACATGCATAGATATCTTCTTGGGCACCTCACAGCTAAATTCTCTCAAATCAAGTCATATTTCTTAAGGAATTGTCTCCTGGGGGCATATAAAAGAT
>MU151725.1:0-12729 GCA_015584085.1 Macrolepiota fuliginosa MF-IS2
GAGTTGGAAGAGTTGGCTGTACTGAAAACAAGAGGCTGCATCAGCTAGGTAGTTCTCTTTGGATGGGAGCCAGATAGAGGAAAAGGAGAAGTTTAGGGAAGCCACCATTATTATGAGGAGACAGATGAGTGGCATTGCCAGTTGGGAATGCAATGTGCATGAATTAAGCCATGAAACAACATCCTGATTATTGCAATAGAATTCAATGTGGGTGCCTGACCAGCTGTCTGCCCACCAGAGGACTGCCTGGATCACCATGTACAGCTCTTTAACTTGTATATCCTGTTTATGGTACTGGCAGGGACAACAAGTTGAGAACCACTCTGGTCCATAAATCCCTCCTAGCCCTTTTGTACCACTAGCATCTGTGTAGACCATAATTCATCACTTTGACTTGCCAATAAACTAGACTCCATTCCATGCATTTGTGAATGCTTTCCACCAATGAATGTCTGCCATTGCTTGGGAAGGGATGTTGTTATGGTTCACCAAAAGGGCACCACAAGGATGGCCTTATGGCTAGTCAATACTGGAGGATCATGTCAATGATCACCTCCAAGTACTGATTATTTATCTCCAGGAAGTTATGAGTTATAACCCAAGTGTTGACAGCTTAGGTATGTGTATTCTTCCTTATCACACTACAATGAATAAATACAAAATATATTCAGAGGGTGATAGTACAAGGCTGAGAAGATAGCCAAGAGAGAAGATAAATAAAGGGGAAGGCAAAACAAAATGTTGAAGCTGAAGCTGAAGCTTACAAGTCCAGACTTCTTAAATAGTAATGTACAAGTCCAGCCATAAATAGTATAAGTCTGTACTCATCATTCTGAAACATTGTCTGAGGCATAGGATAAGTCCAAGGTTCTCTGTGAGCCACTAGAAGAAGATGTTGATGTTGATGAGGATGATGAAGAGGAGTCATCATTAGTTGCAGAGGCAGATTCATCAGAAGATGAATCTCTGTAGGATGATGATGATGAGGAATGATCATGGTGTTGATCATTCTCTTGCTCATCATGTTCAGATGACAATGTTGATGATGACTGTTGGGTGATCATGGTTCTGTCTTGGTTACAGGGTGGTAGATTGGTGCATGTGTCAGATGGGTTGCCTAAGAGATAGGCATGGGTGTAATAGGTTGTGTCAGAGACCAATCTCCATCCATATTTCTGGGATTGCCCCATGATAGCATCCATGGTAAGGGTCATATGCTTGTAGACTCCATAGGAGTAGTTATATGAGTAGGGAGAGTGGGTCCAGGCCAGCTGGAGGAACTTGTTTGTGTTTGGATCATCCATTAAGGGGGGTGGTGGAGTGCCAGAGGAGTTAGCTGATTGTCCCAGGACATCTTCTCTTTCTTGGATGGCTGAGATTCCTTTCAGCCATGACTGGATCCAACTTGGGTCTATATCAGATGTGGTGGTGTTGGAAAGGCAATTTGAATGTGGTGGAAAAGTTTATAAGACAGTGTATGAAGGCATGGGCATATGGGATAACTTGTGCCACAAATTGGAGGAAGCCAGTGAGTTCATTCAACTGGCAAAGCATGCAGGTACAGAGGGTGAGCCACTGTGACAGAAGGTTTCACAGATAGGTAAGCTTGTCAAGTGGGAGTTGTGCTTCTAAGGCAATGGTGTCAATTTCAATGCCAAGAAATTCAAGGCAGGTTGTAGGCCAGACTATCTTAGCTTCTTGGAAGGATAGGCCAAGGGTTGTGCCAAGGTTCATGATCCATTGAATGGCTGCATGCATACAAGTGTTGGGAGTTGTGTGTAGGAAGGTGACTAGGTAGTTGTCAAGGTAGTGCCAGAGCAAATAAGGAAGGTGGCATTGGATGATCCAATGAAGTGCCTCAGTGAAGAGGTTGAAAATGTAAGGAGCAGTTTTTAGACTGAAAGTGAGTACCATATGGTAGAATTGTGAGTTCCACTGAAAACCCATGAGGTTCCAGTCCTGGGGGCATACTGGAATACAGCAGAAGGCATCTTTGAGATCTAGTTTAGCAAGGTAAGAGCCCCTTCCTGATTTTATGATATCACTGATAGCACAGTTGAAGCAATCATATATGATAGTGGCTTCAGCATCTGGGATACCATCATTGATAGAGATGCTGTGAGGCCAGGATAGGTGATTGATAACCCTTAGTTTAGATGGGTTACATTTGTGAACCACTATTCCAAGTGGTGAGCAGTGGAAGTTGGGGAGTGGGGGTTGCTTGTATGGGCCTTGTGCAAATCCTTTATTGATGAGATTAAGAATGTCTGTGCTAATGAATTCTGGGTGTAGGCAAGTTGTGGAGAGGTTGTGACAGAGTTGTGAGTGTTGTGTTCCTGTGCATCCAACTGTGGCACCATGCTGAATGATGGAGAGTATTGTTGACACAGATGACATATTGGGGTATGATCTAAGGTAGTACTCCCATGCTGTAAAATTAAGTGATGATGTAATAATGGGTCAGCATAATGTAGGTGAGGGTGGAATGTTATAACATGGATCAGAATGTGGGCATGGAGGGGGGTGGCAGTGACATGGAAAAGAGGATAATGACAGTGGGGGGGTGAACATGTGTGATGAGTAAATGCAAGTGATGTGGAGGGGGGTGGGTTTATCAAGAAGAGGTGGATGGCTTGGATTTAGATCAGCAGGTTGTTTTGCTGTGGTTGGAAGCTCTACATGCTCAGCACTTGTGGGCTCAGCCATTGGGGCAATGGTTGGCTATGCATTCTCCTTTGTTGAGTAGAAAGCAAGTTTGGTTGGCTTAGGTGGGACCAATCATTTTCTTGGCTGGATGTTGTTTAACATTATTCATGAGGTATTCAGACATGAGGTCAGGGTTGGAGTGGCACCAGTTGAGGAAGTTTCCCTGAGCCATTTTGTGTTGTCAGGCAAGGTGGAAGTGTGAATGATATTGGATGACTGCATGCCATTCATATTGTTGAGCAAAAGGATGTGGCCTATATACTTGAGCCCACCTGTGGCAATGGTGGCTGTGAGTTCAACATCACCCTCATTGGCAGCAAACCAAGTGAGGATGTGGAAGTACATTTGCAGGGGGACAATGAGGGAATTGAGGGTTGGGTAATTCTTCCAACTCCCTGTGCAAGAGGCAGAGCCTTGGGAGCACTCAAGTTCTGTCTTGTCACAGTACCTGGCATCAAGTTTGTAAAGGTCAGTGGGCTTGAATTCATGATGTGCAATTTCAATGAGGGTGGCAGCTTCAAGGTAGGGGAATAAATCATAAAGGGACTTACTCCCTGGTTGCTGTGTTGACATGAGGCAGGGAAGTGTGGGGAGTGTGGGTTGGTAGGAGGGGAGGTTAGGCTGCTAGTGCATGCTGCTGACTGTGCTCAGCCCTTGGATGGCTACAGTGAGCTCATCCATGCAGTGAGCAGAGTGGAGCTGCATGGTGATTAGGTCCTGAAGGGAGATTGCAGTAGGGTCATTGCTCTGCTGTTGCATAGGTGCTGAAGTATCCTTGAGTGAAAGTGAGGCCATAGTGGAGGTGAGCTTGATGTCAGTAGCATTGGATGTGCTACTGTCAGGGATGTTGGAAGGGGGAGATGTTGAAGGAGTGTTGCTTGGGGAGGTGCCCATTTGTTCAGGGTGTTTGTCTGTCCTGGGATGGGCAGTAGATGGAGTAAAGTGACCATTTGGGCTGTGGGGGCATAGTTTTGAATGTGTGGACAGATTTGTTATTGTAAGAAAGAAAGAGCTGTCAAGTTCATGTCAGTAGCAAAGAGTAAAGAGCAAAGGGAAGGTAATCAGATAATGTATGTACATATATGAGTGAGGAACATGTGTTGTAAGGTGAGGCATATCTCTAATCATAGACCATGATCAATGCATTGATCATTCCACTTCTCACCATTATTTCCTAGAATCACTCTCAGATCTGGGGAAACATAAATGTAAACTTCTTGTCCACTCAGCTGTCCTGATGCCATGTTGATGTTTGCCTTCAATTGGTGTTTTCTCAGATCTTAAAACTTGCTTGTATCTCTGTTAATCAGTTGAAATTTAAATTCTTACCATCTCTCTTAAATATTTTGTGTACACCAACCAATCCCCTCTGAATTCATACAAACCCCCTTGCTCCCCATGCCTCCCCACGTTCATGTGGTTTGGATCTAGTCATGGGAAATCTACATAATTTACAATATGAAACTCAGTGACAAATATGGACCCATAAGTCATTCATTGAGAGCATAAAATTGTGCTATCAAGAAAGAAATGAGCCCAAACTATCAAGATATACAACACTATATCCTCCCAATGAATAAGATTCAAAACCCCATACCTAATGATTCCCAAGCAAAGGATCAAGTGAATCAATCACAAGAGACCAGAGGAACAGGAACACATCTATGGCAGTAATATGTTGATCTGGGATGGAAGTAGTGACACTTCCATGAAGTGTTCCAAGGTGCATTGTAGGTGTGTGTATATGTATTGGTGGAATGAGGTTTATAGATTAACATCACAGCTTCCCTCCATTTGTCATTTCCTTTTTCAAAAACTATCTTTCTGATCATTCCACTACATACCCCTGGGGTCCCTTTTCTTCCCCTTTGTTTCCTGCTTCCATTGGTGTCAGTCAAGGATCCACTTTATCCCCTATCCTCACTGCACTTTGTCTATCTCCTTTCATGTACAAATTTGCAAATGACCCACACTGTAAACTTCTCTCCTTCATTGACAATGGCCTTATCATTACTCAATCCTCTTTGTTTGACACTAATGCTTGTCTCCTCTCACAGGTTTATTCTTCCTGCTCCTCCACACTTGAATCCATAGGCCTTGCCCTTGAACACTCCAAAAACAAAGTATTCCACTTCTCCACCTGGCCCAACACTGAACTGAACCCCCCCATAACCATCAAAGGGGACAGGGGTCACAATATCACCCTAACACCCAAGTGCTGTTTCTGGTACCTGGGATTCTGGTTTGACTGGGCCCTAACCTTCAAAGAACACATACACTTCTACACTACCAAATCCCTCTCTACTGTGAGGTGTCTATGCTTACTTGGCAATTCAACATGGGGCCTCACCCCATCCAACAAGAGAACCCTATATAGAGCATGCATAGTCCCCATTGCAACATACAGCTTTTGCCTCTGGTACTTAAAAGATGCCAGAAACAAACTACTCATCCAACAGCTGGCCCACATGCAGTGTGCTGCTGGCCTTTGGATCACTGGAGCCTTCCACACCACTCTAAGAGGAGTGGTTGAATCTATTGTGGGACTCATCCTGATCAAATACCACATCCATAAGCTTGCAAAATGATGCTCATACTGCTTCTGCACCCTCCCAAGTAACCACCTGCTCAAACTCCTCCTTCAAGATGAAGATGACATGTTCAACAAACCCCCCTCATACAAATCCCCAGTGCTCAAGTACATTAAAGAAAGCGCCCAAATTATGGATCAATTCCAACTCTTAAACACACATGCCAAACTAGGTGCCCACATCATCAACCTCTTCTCCAACCAGATTAAGTTCTGTGAAAACCCTGACCCTTCTGATGATGATGCTGTCCACCAACATCTCAAAGAGGCTAGCAAGGCTTGTAATCAGGCTTTTCTTTCTTCTTCTTCTTTACTTGCAGGTACTGACAGCTCAGTTCCTCCTCACCCTAAAAATACTCTCTTAACTCTCTCTGCCACCTCTGCTTTCATTGTCTTTGATTCATCTATCTTAGACATTCTCAACTTGCTTGTTCAGCCCTATGGTGAGATTCTATCTTCTGACTCTGAATCATATGCTCTATGCCTCAGACTTATGAATGCTATTTCTCTTTTGAATACTCTCTTCTCTGATGATGGTCATGTTATTTCTGACATTCTCATCTTTATGGACTCTATTTTGTGTGCTAAACACTTGTTTGACTACAGCACCCACAGTACACATCAAGACACCACCATGATCATCCCCACCATCCACAAATGGCTAGCCTTGTCCCCATCCAACAACCTCCACTTCTGGAGTGTCCCCTCATCTGCCAAATGGTCATTACACCACAAAGCTCACCTCCTCACCAAGTCATTATGCACCCCAGCCAAATGTCATAACACCCCCATCTGCACCTCCCTAGCATACATGCAAAAGGAGGCTGCTGACAGATGCACATTCCTATGGCAAAACAAATTGTTCATTGCCTGTGACAACTACTGAGGACATTCATTCCTCAAGCTTACAAGAAACAGAAAACCCATCCTCCCCACAT
Source organism: Macrolepiota fuliginosa MF-IS2 (assembly GCA_015584085.1). Classification (NCBI taxonomy): domain Eukaryota; kingdom Fungi; phylum Basidiomycota; class Agaricomycetes; order Agaricales; family Agaricaceae; genus Macrolepiota; species Macrolepiota fuliginosa. The sequence continues at coordinate 6,235 of MU151725.1, forward strand.
ATGCCAACAGTGGTGCATGGCTCACTCTCATGGGACATGACCCTCCTGCCTTATGTGCTTGCCTCACAAGGTGCATCACTAATCATGCCCCAATTGGAACATTCCAGTAACAGTTCTTCCTAGGTCAGTATGACATCTCTTGCCCTTGTGGTGAGCCCCTAGAAACCCATGACCACATGGGATTGCAACTTGTACAAATGGGAGTATGGTGACCCCCTCTTTTTTTTTAAAAAAAAAAATCCAAGTTTATTGCAGAGACAGGTATCTACTACAAATGGGCACATGATAGCAGTCCCAAGTAAACAAACAAACTAATGAAACCTCAACATTTTATATGTACCACCAGTCTTCACCATGATAACTGAAGGGCCACCATGCACCCTATCCCACCAGTCTTCACCACAATCTAAGCCATTGAGAGTTGTAAGAGAAATCTAGAAAAGAAAACAGTGAGGTATGAGGCAACATGTCTGAGTGAACAAATGAGGCAAGTGAAGTGAGATGAGTTTGTGAGTGATCTTAAAGCAGGTGACAAGGACAAGCCAAATGTCTAACCTGAGCAAATGATCTGAGCCATGAGAAAGTGAAGTGGAACCAGGAAGGGGGGAGGAGTGGCAACTAGGCCCTAAACTCCATAGATATACAAAGGGTTGTCCTTCAAGAAGAAAATGATTAAAGTCCAAGTAGACCTTACCATTGAATGATTTTCAGATGCTTTTTAATGCACATCATCAGGTAGTTGTGGGGACAATTGTCGCTGTCCTTGCCTCTGCTCTGCTTGTTGTAAGATGACTTGATCCCATTCCTGGTCTCTAGTCAGTTGTTGTTTATCTATAAAGGTGAATGCTTTAGGACTGTTGTCAAGGAACTCAACAAGTCCTGCGATGGTTTCAACTTTAAAATGTTCCTGATTGGTCCAGGCTCTCTCATATAGTGGACACTCATTTAGGATGTGTTCATGTGTCTCCAGTTGTTGTCTGCACTCGCATGACATGTTGTATTGTCCAGGGAAGAACCATTGTCTAAATGATCCTATTGGGGCATGATTGAGTATGCACCTTGTGAATTGGGTGCATAGTTTGGGGTCTCCTCCAACATGTGGAAGCCAATTGCCTCTGTGTAAGTAGGTTGGGGTTATGATTTTCCCCCCAGGGCCTTTGAGATGTAGGAAGGAGTGACCAGTATAATTGTTGTCAGTGATAAAGAGTGCATTCTGCCAGAGGAAGATATGGCAACCCCCTCAACTATGGAGGCATGGTACACTTCCTTAATGACAACCTGAAGGCCTTTGCCTTTATGGACACACCACCACTAGACCAGGACTGGTAAGCCCTAATCAGATGACATGCAGTATGAGTTGCTCCTCAAAATTTTGATGTGCATTGAAAGCACATGGACCTCATTCAGCAGTAAAGTCACCTCCCATTTTACACCCCTCTTTCTTTTTCAAAGGACACCTCTTTATATCTATGGATTTTAGGGCCTAGTTGCCACTCCTACCCCACTTCTGGCTCCATTTTTCATTCTTTGATCAGTCCATTTGTTCAATGTTGGTGTTTGACTTGTTCTCACCCATTGCTTTGTGGACTATGTCTCAGGTTCCCTCTCTTGACCTAGTCAATCATTTCTCTTATCCTCTATCATGAGTGGTGAAGTCTGGTGGGATAGGTGTGCATGAAGGCACCTCTGTGAGCAGTGAAGTCTGGTGTATGTTATGGTTCACCAAAAGGGCACCATGAGGATGGCCTTATGGCTAGTCAACACTAGGAGGATCACATTGATGATCACCTCCAGGTACTGACAGTTTTATCTTCAGAAAGTTACAAGTTATAATCCAGGTGTTGACAGCCTGAATATGTGTATTCTTTCCTAGATCACTCAACAGGAATAAATATGAAGATATATTCAAGAGAGCAATAAACACAAGGCTGAGAGGATAGCCTAGAGAAGATAAATATAAAGGGGAAGGTAAAATGAAATGTTGAAGCTGAAGCTTCAACCTACAAGTCCAGACTTCTTAAATAGTAGTATACAAGTCCTGTTTATAAATAGTATAGATTCCTACTTGTCACTCTGAAGTATGGTCCAAGGCATAAGACAGGTCCAAGGTTTTCTGGGAACAGCTAGAGGAAGATGTTGATGTTGAGGAGGATGATGAGAAGGAGTCATCATTTGTTGAAGAAGTAGATTCATCAGAAGATGAATCTCTGTAGGATGATGTTGAGGAGGAATGATCATGGTGTTGATCATTCTCTTGTCCTTCGTATTCTGATGATGATGTTGACAATGATGACCATTGAGTGACTGTGGCTCTGTCTTGGTTACAGGGTGGCAGATTAGTACAAGTATCAGATGGATTGCCTAGGAGATAGGCATGGGTGTAGTAGGTTGTACCATAGACTGATCTCCATCCATACTTCTGGGATTGTCCCATGATAGTATCCATGGTGAAAGTTGTGTGCTTATAGACTCCATATGAATAGCTATGTGAGTAGGGTGAATGGGTCCAGGCCAGCTGGAGGAACTTGTTCATATTTGGGTTGTCCACTAATGGAGGTGGTGGAGTACCAGAAGGAATGGGTGATTGTCCTGGGACGTCCTCTCTTTCTTGGATGGCTGAGATGCCTTTCAGCCATAACTGAATTTGGTTTGGGTTCATATCAGTGTAGGGTGAGTTGGTGCAAGTCCAGTGTTGTATCTCTTACAATTTGGGTAGCTTTTGTTTACTTGGGACTGCTATCACATGCCCATTTGTGTAGTAGTTTACTCTCTATGCAATAGACTTGGATTTTTTTAAAAAAAAAAGAGGTTTATAGATTGTAGGACAATTCATTGATCATCTGTCAAGGCTTCAAAGACATTGAGTGGATAAAACTCTGTTGCAAGCTAATATGCTGATGTAGTAGCAGCACTGGGCAAAGGAAGAGGAACTGGGTCTATCTGAGGGGCACAGGGAAGCAGCATCTACAGGAGGAAAACACATAAGTTCCCAGGACCAAGGCTATGAGCAGACACATCCAACCTGCCTGGGAAATGGAACTGCTAGGGCCAGTGGCAGGTGCTGGGGCATGGTTGGAACATGACAAAAGTGGTAGTATGGGTGTCTAGTAGCTGTTATATGAAGGATGGGATGGATGTTCCTTGTGATACCACTCACTGGTTCTGGGATATAGGTTAGCATGATAAGTAGGTAGTATAATGATATAGCCCAAAATGTTGACCTTTATAAGATGCCATAGTACCAGTGCAGAAGTCTTTGCACCCTGGAACAAATGTAAGGCTATAGTTAGGGTTGATGACCACCATAATACCATTGGTAATGAGACCTGATGAACACCATCCAATCATCTCATGGATAGTCCTAGAAGAAGACTATTGGCAAGTTGTCAAACAGATGAGAGACATCATTGGCTCTTGCTGGGGGAAAATGGACAGGACTTCTACAGGCTTCACCCTTGCAAAGGGGCTCACCAGAAGGCTTAACCATTGCCTTAACCCACCTTGACTCCAAAGGCAACAAAGCTAGACTACCTAACTTGGGATGTCACTGGGTGGTGTATGATCTACTGTGTGAGGCTGCCAGAACCCAGTTGAAGTGCCAGAACCCAGTTAAAATGCCAAAACCCAGTTGAAATGCCAGGCCATGCTTCTCTGATAGGTATGTAATTATGGGCTACCTTTGGGGACACCCTTGCAATTTGGACTTCCTATGGGTAAGCATGGCTGGTGTGCTGCCTGCCCCATTCAGAAACAGGACTTTTTCATCCATGTGTTTGTGTGTGGCTCCATCTCTGACAAATCATCTAGGGATCAGACCAACCATCCCCAAAGTTAAGGTAATGAGGTACCAGTTGAGTACAGCATCTTGGGATCAAACAAGGATGATATTCTCTGGTGCCAATATGATAAACACTCCTTTGTCATGTTGAAGGAACTGAGGAAAAATGATGAAAAGGATGTATTGGGAGGTCATAATGTGAGTTCTATACATTATCTCTCTATGGTACTTATATGTTATAAGAACAATGGAAATAAAATTTTCAAGCATGCCACATACCAAGTTGGACATTTCATGGATTGCCCAAAATAGCAACCACAAATTCCAACATGTCAGGCTGCTGCAAAACCACTAATAATGCAGGTTAAGCCAAATGCTACACTGGTAATCAGTACCCATATCTGTTATGGAAGGCAGGCAGGAGGGGGAGAAGGCAAGCAAGCTTGATACACCATGGCTTACCATGTCACATGACAGGCAATAATATCACTTGTATTACAAGCATATAAACATCATCATATATAAGAGTAACCCACATCTTTATCTCTTAGCACTATCATCCCTCAGTATCCCTCTTTATACATATATTATACTTCTTCAATAGGTGGTCAAGATCATCCATCATCTGGTGTGAACATGAGAGCTCAACTGTTGCCTTGACATATTCTTCTCAGGCCTTCACAGCATATGGTGCATAAATCCCACTTGCCATTACATACCTTGAACCTTGAGTAATCCATTGTTGATGACCTTGTGGTCCATGCTAGGGCCAATATATGCACACAAGGTGATGGGTAAAGGTAATAGCAAATTCAACAGCTGTAGTCATTGAGGGTTAATCTGGCTAGCCACAACTGATGGTCAGTCACAATGGATGAACTATGTACTGGAAGTTGGAATGGGATAATGAAGGACAGGGATGTCAATATTGGCTGTTGTAGGCACAGTGGACAAAATTGGGGAGGTGATTGTTGTATTCCTTGCCAACACCAACCCATTCAAGGGGGTTGAAGTGCCTACATGTAGAAGTAAGACTATCATTGAAATCTACACATGCCATTCAGGAGGGTAGACAGTGACTAAATTTTTGAATATCCAATTGATTGTATGGTCTGCCAAATCTAAATTTTTGGTTGTGCAGCCAAAACAATGTCTGATAAGCAACATGCATAATATCTACAAGCCACAAGGTTTGAACATGTGAGTTTTGGGTGAGATGGGAGCACCTAAACTCCAGACAATCCATCCTCTGGGAACCCAACCTGCTGTACAGGTACCTGGGCTTGTCTGACTATAGGGGATCTAACATGCCAAAAGTTTGGGTGATTTGGGGCCCCAAGTGTCCAATTTCACACCCAGCCTAACAGCTAAGTTCCTCAAAACCTGTCCAATTTCAGATGCAGGCTACCAGGAGAGCCTGGTTTCCCTGTGGCACTCAGTAGGGCCTGAAGCTGATTGAGATTGATCAAGATTAACAGCAAATCTGGACCCACATTAATAAACTACCTCTGCCAGGCAGCAATTACTGTAAAGCCATGAACCAGGCAACAACAAATTAGGGGATTCAGATGAGGTGCAAGCATGGTTGCATCCATCAGTTGTTGGGGTAAACATTGTAAAGCTGGTAATAGGCTAGCAATGAAATAAAACAGTCAGACTTGTGGTTGCAAGCACAACTGTGTACAACAGTCATTGGGGCTTTGAGTATTTGAAAGGTAAGCTGAGTATGCCTGAGACACTGAGATAACACACCAAAAGCCAAGGAGGAAGGGCTGTGTGACCAGAGAGCAGAGAGGAATAAAGAGATGACTGCAATGACAATGTCAACCAAGAGAGAGGAGGAGTGATGAGAAAGAAACAGGAGATGACTGAAAACATGGGACTTTAGATAGCCAGAAAGGGGGAGTCTGATTAACTAGGAAAAACCTGTTCTTACAAATGAGCCTGTACTTTATATGATCCAGACAAAGCCCCAAACAACACTAGTTGAGTCATAGACCTAAGGAAATAAAGATAGAGTCACAAGTCAGACCATGAGCAACAGGATGGCAATCACAGAGTTGGAGGGAATTGGGCCTAGTGTGTATTTCCACATGTAGGCTGGCCATATGTCTTGGCTGGTCATCCACTGGCATGCTTTGTAAGACACTACTGAGATGCCACTTAGCACCTAATTTCATAGATAGCCAAGTGGGCATCTCTACGACATCACAATGAGTTGGTACTTCATATGATTCCAGATAAATTTGAAGGGACTCAAGAAGGTGGACAAAACAGTACTGGGGAGTAAACAAGTGAGGTACAAAATATGTAGACTAATGATTTTATACCTACAGAATAATAAATGTATTTAAAACTCAGACTTTGTGGCAATACAGACAGGCCACAGCTTGACACCCCAACAGACAAAGCTCAGCATGACTGGGCCATATGTTATATAATGGCAATCACAGAGTGTTGAATGAAACAGGCCTGATGTATGATTGACACACACACCAGCTGCCTGACTGTACTGGAGATGTCTCTTGTGCTGATTGTGATGAGTAAGGCATTGTAGATTTATGAAGAATTTACTTAGATTAGGAATAGGGACATGTTGAATAGGAATATATTAAAGGGAAGGTGGTGGTTCAACAATAGGGGGGACTGCATCTGTCAGTCTGGGAGCTTTTGTTACAAATATACACAGCCTCATCACCTTTCCTTCATCAATCTGT
>MU151727.1:0-12705 GCA_015584085.1 Macrolepiota fuliginosa MF-IS2
ATGGTAGGAGTGTTGTGAAGTTTCTCGGACAACAAATTATCACGATATGACTACATAGCGAGCTCAGAGCTTACACCATTTATTAGAGATAACGCAAATCTGACATAGATAACAAGTCAGTGTGACTTGCGCCTAGTCGGGGTGACAATGCGAGTGATATTTGAGTGACATCAACGGCCGCAGATGGTCTTCCTGTTTTGGACAGTGTTTGACAGGTCCTATTCAATGACCTTAGATATCCTTCTAAAAAAGGCAGGACACCTCGGGGTAGGTTGGTAAACCGAATTGCTCGGTCGCAGGCCCCTTGGCGGCAACGAACAAAAGATCTTGTGGCTCACGGGACCCGCCGGCGTGGGAAAAACCGCCGTTATGCGGTCGCTCGCGGAAACCGAAACTGGAAGCAACTTCAAACTAGGCGCTGCCCTCTTCCTTTCGAGTACCAATAGAGAAGGCACCAGGATTATTCCTACCATCGCGCATCACTTAGCCCTCAGGCACAGACTCTACCAACAACACTTGCGACGAGTCAACGCGCGCAACCTCACCCAAGCGAGCATCGACAAGCAGTTCGAGTTGCTCATTGTTGGTCCTTTCTCCGCGTTGGCCCAGTCCCCGGGCTCTGATGAGACTTTGGTGGTACTCCTCGATGGAATTGGCAACTGCGGGAGTCCAGACGTCTTGTTCAACCTTCTTCGCGCCATCAACAAATCTCCGCGTCTGCCACTGGTCTGGATCATTACGGTTAATTCTACTATATCTCCACCCCTCCCTGATGGGGGAGCTCAAAATACCTATCCGGAGATGGCTGTTGGTCTCGATGAAGCCGATGTTGTATCTTATTTGCAGACCAAGTTCAACGAGATCAAGACTACCAAACCCGCTTTGACTCAAATTCCGGAATGGCCAAACCAATTAACTTTCGAAGGGGTGGTAGGGGATGTCCTTAAGTCTGGGATATTCTCGAGAGCGACAGAGATCGTTCAGTATGTCGCTGAATCTAAGGGAGATCCCACCCAGATCCTGGACTCCAAGGATCATGCCCCTGTCGACTCGACACACAATCTTCATCATCCGATATCCGCTTTGATAGGTAGAAAGTCACCGGAGACGGTCAAGAAACTGTTATTACCGTTTCTCCTTCCCCGCTTCATGTTCATCAGTTTTTTTCTTACTTGTAATTGGCTTGGGCTCTCTGGACGGGATGCATACGCTGCAATTGCGCCGTTGGACAAAATTCTGTATATTCCCCTGCCTAGCAGCGCGTTGAGCTCTCCGATTTTTCCTGTTCACCTCCATTTTTTTGGCTACCTTAAATCTTCGGGTTACATAGACAAGACCTTCATAGAAGATGCCTCTCGTTATGCTTATACACGCATCCTGCGCGAGTCACATCATTCCACCGGTGAGTATCGGTTTTAGAAAATGATCCATTTTTAACTGTTCATGAAGATCGACTTATTAAGACCTCGCGGATAAAGCTAGCGTGGGATGTGAAGGACGAGCAGATCAACCAGCGTTCACGGGATCAACTTTTCGAGTTGTCGCTTGGGTGGTTGTTGAGTACGGATCTTGATACTATCAACGGCCAACCTCCTTCGGACGGGTACCTTGATTTGCAGTCCTTTTTCACGGACGTTGATTACAGGATGCATATCAAGATTTTTGGGAGTCGAGAAATTCTGATGTTCAATGACGTTGGCGTTCCCATTTTATCTTGACGCTCGTGGTACTAACAAGTTGCTATTATAATCAGCGTTTTCTTACCCATATCCAACGTTGGGGCAGCGGTTTCGAGGTGTCGTTAGAGAGTCTGAATCTGGAGCACGTTCTCTGGGACCAGGAGGCATGTAGCTTCGATATGCAGCGTGTCGTCAAGGCCCCGCCCAAAGAGGACTACGATGGTCCTTTTCGGTGGGTAACATATCAATTACAGGTATTGGTAATTGATTACCCCACTAAGGACACGCCCGGTTACAGCCACTGAACAGATATTATTTCCAAGGCATTCACGAAGGTGAGCGCCTGGCCAGTGCCCGGAAACATATCCATGATGCTGCGCGCGATTCCCATGTTGTCATACTCGGGAAGGGCGACAAGAGTGTAGTGTTTATTACGTGTATGGATGATGAGCTGAAAGCCTGGTTTCGGACTTTTATACTCGGTTGTACAATAGGAGTATTGAAGACATTGGAAGTGCCGTGCCATCTGGACATCCCGGATGTCCTGCGTGTTCTTGACCTCTGCGGCGAGGCACGAGATGAGTTGTATGGGATGCGAATGTTGATGGCGTTGAACACCGGGAGAAGTAATAGTAGAGTTATAACCTCGCATTGTCTTGTGTAGAGACGGCAGGCCGGCTACCACTGAAATGGGGTGCCGACCAGCGTCTCTCATAGTTTCGGAGCGTCCTTTCCCCTCCATTCGTACCTGATGGAATTTCTAGCACGCTCCATTTTTCGATTCATACCACGTCCAGTTTTTCGCGCCACTCGTACATTTCTCTCTGACTAACCCTCTATTCCCTTTTATTTAAATTTCTTTAATTGAGTTTTCGTTACGAATTTCCGCTACTTTTCCCATCGTGCCCTTGTGTAGTTACTGATGAACGATCGTAGCTACTTTCTATACCTTTTATTTCGTAGTATAAAAGTCTCTGTTTGTAGATAACTCTTCGGTTGTTTAATGAACTCACCACTCTCCACCTAAAGCTGGTCGAGCTGTCTTACACACAAAGTCAAAAACGTCTGAATTGGCTACTAAGAAGCAGAATTTTTCGCGCAATAAATAAAAGGGCCCCTAAGGACCCTTTGTAAGCTTCTTCGTCAACTGTTCAGTGAGCCTAGCGCCAATTTCATGGGCAAGCCGGGCAGCAAGCGCAAGCTCTTCGACAGGCACTTGTGATACACCTTGTGTTTCCGCAACCAGGGTATACGCGCGTTCCAAAGCACCCAGACGCTCCGAGGCGGTATGATTTCGGCGAAGTGGTGTCGGCCGATCTGGGTAAGCCGATTCGGGGACAGGCTCAGATTGCAGTCGTCTCGTAGATGGATAATTGGATGGTTTTGCATCACTTGGCTCGTGGTCTGGTAATGGGCACCAAGGTCAGTTTAGGAGTGCACGATAGAAGGAAAGCAATCCGGACTTTTGTCTAGCAGGGAAGGCAAATATTCCATCTCCGTGCTATCATCGACAACCTCGTCCTCGTCATAGATCATTCTGGATTTCCCTTTGTCCTCTCGAGGGATCTGCAAGGCGAGGAAAGTAGTGGGGGACGATCGAAGGGAAATTTCAGCTCCAGGTGAAGGAGGGACAACGGGCCGTTGATGTCGTTCTGGTGTTCGAGGTGGTTGTGTGCTCGAAATGGGAGGGTGGGTGATAGGGTTCAGTGAAGCCGTGGGCCATCTGGTAGGGTTGAAGGTCCCAAAGTCGTACTCAGGACATGACTGCGGATGTCGGGTATTCGCATTTGAGTCTCGGGTGAAGTGACTTTCGTCTTCGGTCCGCCTGCGTTTCGGGATGGGGGGAGTGCCTGCCGGAGAATTAAGACAATCTATAACAAGAGGAAAACGTCTAGAACTTACTTTGCGAGTTAGGGCGTTTAGCTCCGGCCAGCTGTCTGGGTTCTTGATTAACTGAATCCGTTACAACACTATAGTCACTACGACCCATATATTCTACTCGATTTGGCGTAGCCTTAGGGGTCACCGCTCGGGGAGTCTCAGGACTCGGTGTATGCTGCGATTCTTCTAGTGGAGGGGGAGGACCCGGTGTCGGAGTAACCAACTCATATATGCCATCAGAGTCCATGACGCGGGACAAGTCTTCGTCACCAGGGATTAACGCAGCCTTATTGGGTGACTGCGAATCTAGAACAACAGACCTCGGCTAGAAGGTGATTAGCTACCGACAAATGAACCAGAAACCCTACAACTCACTGTGCTTTGAGAATCTATACCAGAGGCTATGCCCTCAGCCAAACTATCACCACAGTGATCACTCCATGCCTTTAAACATATCCTCAGCTCATCAGGAATCAGACGCTTGAGGGACTCGTGTTGGTCGTGGTATGTTGTGCGCCAGAATTGCTCAAACGCAAGCGGACCGATCGGCGGGTTCCCTATCCGTTCAAACGAGGATACAAGGAATGGCGACAGGTCCTGGAGGATATTGACTGATGGAGGGAGCCGAGAGAGAGTTATGAGAGAGGTACAATAGATATCACGGACCTGGTGAGGGAGGTATCAGCCGAGGTGATAAGACAAAGAGTGGGGGACGCACTAGAACACTGTGCTCATGCTCAGAGAGCTGATCAGCTTCGTCTATAAGCCATAGACAAAGTCCCTTTTTCAAACAAGAGAGCGGCTTCACGAGATTCGTTTCGTCCAAGGATGATAGCACACGGGCTACCCAGCCAAGAAGATGAACAGCGAAGGCGTGATCATCGGCAGTGGATGGATACAGCTTGCTTAGGACCTCGTTAACGGTATGCATCAGGTCCATGTGTAGAGTATCGTCTTTAGCGAAATGGAAATGGGGAAGTATCGTCGACAATATTCTGGGACAACTTGCCAAGCTACATTTCCTTGAGTATGATGCTTTCCACGCTTGTCACATTACTCACCTCTTGAACTCTGGCGCTCCTAGCCTCTGCAATAGCGAACCTACGATTTCGCACGACTTCACCGACGAGTTCGAGGCAGTATCCAAAACCCTCTTGAACAAACGTGCCCATATATCAGTTTCTGGAAAATCCAAACCCCCCGACCTACGTAGACGAAACAACGGTGAGCTAAGAGCAATACTAAGCGGAGTGAAACTCACTGAAGCGGAATCACAAGAAACGACAACATATCCTCCCATCCCTTTCCCTCCACAAACGAATCATCCCCCGCCAATACAGCCCACAGATGCCGTTGCGCCTCGACACCTTCCTGCGACTCACCGCTCGCCAGCACTGAGTGCAGTAGGTCCGGAATACCAACAGATGCCAGGTCCGCACACAGACCGCCCCACGCAAGTTTGATATCTCCATCCTCGTCAATGGTGTACTTTTGTTTGAGGATAGCAGAGAGTATGGATTCTGCTAGAGATGCAAGGCATTGTGTACCGTATGACTGTTTGATGACAGACCAAAGGTTTCGCATGCGGCGTAGGTGGTAGAGTTGGGCTGAGGGATCGTCGGCGGGTGTGATAAAGCCTGTGATGACGATGGCTATTTGTTCGGCAGCGGAGACCGACGTAGACAAGAACGTTGAATTGGGAGTGAGCTGAGACTGGACAAGGAGTAGGCTTTGCCATATGGCTAGTAATTGGACCTACATGAACAAGTGAGCTTCGAAATTAGGGAGTATCAAAGAACACCCACCTCACAACGATCAGAATCGGCATTCACACTCTGCGTGCGATTAACACCGTGCGCCCACAACTGAAGCAGCTCTTTCCAATTCTCGCGGATCTGGTTCTCCGCTAATGGCCGTATAAACCTATCATCGGGGCCAGGAAGGCGGCCAGAAAGCGCCTTCATCTCATCTTCTTCCATGTCCAAGAAGGATCCAACGAAGAGGTCGCGAATTACGATATCAGACAGGTCCCTGACGTCGTTCTGTGGATCTGCGGTGGAAGATGAACCAACTCCGCTGACGAGCCGACCTAGAATCCTGATTCCTTCCCGCATCTGTCTCTCCTTCGAACTAGATAACAGATCCTTGACCACATCAAGAGCTAGTGCGATTTCCTTTGATGTGGCTGATGGGGTTGGGGTTGAAAGCAAAGATGCTACGAGAGCAATAGCAATCCCGCCTTTGAGCTCCTGTCGTAGCACCAAGAACGCCCGCTGTCTTGTCTCAGTAAAGTCTTGACCTGCACGAAGATCCTTTGTTGAGAGGGGTAATCGCGAATAACACCAGACAAGGCAGTTCCATATATGCGGGTGAAGCGCTCGTATGTATGTGCGCTTATGGCTCGTCGCTTGGGCGAGGATGGAGAGAAATAGTTTCAGAGAATGTGGATGTACAAAAAGGTCGGCGTCGGCCAAGCATATAAGACACGCAATTACGAGGGAGGCCCACAGGGGACCTTTATTTCCTTTGTCCCCCTTCATCGCTGATGACAGGATGTCCTGGATGGAACCTTCTTGGGAGAACTTGTGTTTCGCCGCCTGAGATTTGATGAAGGAACGGGTATGGGAAGCGATCTTGCGGGACCATCGAGCGTTGGGTGAGTCGAGTTTGAGGGAAACGATACAACGAAGGGTATTGAGCGCCTGCACTTGAACGTCCGGAGTGTCCTCGGTTGACAGAGAAAGTACAGAGGGATACAGTGGTAACAAGCAATCCATGAATTCGGATGTTTGGGCTCGCAGAAGAGAAGAAAACAACTAATGTTTATCAATACAACAGGTAGTACCACAGAAGACCTGGCATACCTTCAGCCCTTCTATCGTGTATGAATGGCCATCGAATTCCCCTTGTACCAGTTTGATGAGTGTATTTTTGAGCTCCTGTTTAAGTAGCAGTAGAATATGCGGCGGAAGGCGCTGGGAAGTTAAAACCCAGATCGCAAGGTTCCAGGTTTTCGTCGAGCTGGGTGTTGGTAGATGCCGGTTGGCGATGATGAGCAGGAGTTCCTGCAGTAAATCTCTCAGTTGACTAGCTAAGTGGGGGGAGGGGGGGTCAGGAAGGGGACAATGACCAGATGTAACGTACGACGAACCAGAAAAACTATTCATTACAGGCCTGATTGAGAATACATCGGATAGAAATACAAGAGCATGGTGAGAAAGGGTTGCATATGCCTGAGCACGTTCGGTTCCTTCTTCAACACTTAAATCATCGTCGCTGGCTGATTCTGGCTGAGAGAAAATTGAATATGGATTAAGGAGGCAACGACTGATATCACGAATTAGACAGAGGGAGAGCGGGGTATTATTGGTTTGAAAGGGTGCCAGGGCAGGGTAAATTCGATTCACGTTCGTTAGGAGCCCTGGAGCCTGCGAGCGGATCCTTCGGGTTAATGTAGCGTAACTCTCGGCCAAGTCGTGTAAGGTTATGAATTCGCTTTGAGGGTCATCGATGGAATCGAGAATGGGTGCAAGGGGAGAAGCGAAATATGTATCACAGTCGAGGGGAGAAGCCGGATTGGTGTGGCGAGCAGGCAGGCCGTTTGCCATAGACAGAGGGACGCGAGGGACGGCTAGCTGTTCACTGGGCGTCGTATATACAATGTGGTGCCCAAGTTGCAGTGAGAATGGGGGGATAGGGGTGGTACGATGACACTGTTGGCATCAGCTGCTATTTGAGCCATCCAAGATCTACAGACCAGTCATTACTGAGTTGAAGATTGCATCGCCTTGCTCACCTCAAATACAGACTGAAGTCGACGGTGCCGCGCCAAGTGTCGTGATAATAGCCCGCTCCAAGTCACTTTGTTAGACGCGATGTGCGCGCGTGTGAGTCGCTGCAGATCACATGATGAGAATACAATAAAACTTAAAAGACGCAAAAAGTTAAGCAATTGTCGCCGCGGGCCTGACCGGGAATTGAACCCGGGACCTCCTCGAAATTGCTTGCTCAGCCCTAACAAGGAATCATACTACTAGACCATCAGGCCGTTGATATTTTTCAGCCTCCCTTACAACACGCGCCCTGAAAGGCCCAACGCCCATTGTACGCTCGAAGCTATCTGCGTGCTTGATTTGACCTGCTATGAAAAAGTCTCCCCCACCACAGGCTCGGTGATGTCGGCGTTGTATGACACAAACTGGTCATTTAAAGCCTTTCGTAGCGGACTGGAACTTGGTCCCTTCTTGAATCGGCTCGGAAGTGTTCAGCTTTTGTTTCAGCTCGGATGTCCTCCTATACAGTCCATAATAAGGGCACTGGTGTGAACCCGCCTACGCTTTCGGGATACCATAAACCATACCTCTCGGCTTGATACGGATTCAGTGCTGGTCACCTATAATGAAGTTCGGGCTTTCTTCCGCTATTACCCTGCTTTCCGCTATCGTTCTCCTGCTCTCACCCCCTGCTGCTGGTGTTTGTCTCCCTTGTCAAGCGGCGTTCCGTCGACCCGATGCTGCCCAACAAGCGTTTCGTACCCGAGATGTCTGGGCCCCTCACATCCTTAATCCCTCTTCCCAATCTGTATGGTTCATTGACCAGCCGCAGGAGGTTACTTGGTGTGCTCGCATTTGTAAACCCTCATACACGGTTTCTCACTAGTTTCAGGAATACTACGGATATGCCAGCGCGCGTTAGCAACCCAAATTGCCAAGTCTATCTGGGGGAATGGGACCGAAAAGAGAAAGTGTATAAGAAGATTTACTACGGCGAGCTCTGTTTTCACGACATCCATCCTTGTAGCTTATTTCTTTGTCATTCACCCAGATCATCCCATAGCCTCGAGCTGTACACTGCGTGATGGAAACACTACTGTCTGGGTTCCGAAGGAAAGCTGGGTTAAACCTTCTAATAACTGGGTTGTAGTTCGTGAGTCGCCTAGGTTATGACTTGTAGGATTGCGACGTATAACTTACATTATTTCTCACTTTAGTCATGGGAGATTCAGGAGACCACAGTTCTCCTTTCACCATTGAGCTTCTTCCAGAGAAGCCGCAGTAGCCTGTATCATTCGACCTTTGGCATAGTTTGGCAATAGACTCCGTCTCTCAAGGGCTTCGTTAGACGTAATATCCAGATCAGCATAGTTTGTCTAGACCGAATCCCGTTCAGAAGTTCCAACACGTTCCGCGAGACAAGGCGTCCTTGCCCGCTGAATGCTCTACTCTGTTTCTGCTTCTGCAATCGAATTTCAATAGATCCCACCTTGGAAGCTCCAAGTCCCGGGATTCTTGATCGATTCTCGCTGGCTACACGTGTAGCATCTACGAACACCAGCGGGCTCTTTGAATTGATTTCTTGTGCGGTATTCATCACCGCGCGGCCCATCGTGCGAGTGTCAATCAAATCCCGCCTTACGTCGCTCGAATAAAGTATAAAGGCCACTTCTGGGACTGTCTTCCTCATAATGTGATCTCGTATGCAGTCGTTCGATGGCGATAAATCAACACCTGAGCACCATCGGTGCTTCAGCACCTTGATAGACACTTGGGTCTTTTCGTCACAAAAAAATCCCGAGGTCAAACGCCGCTCCGATGCCTCATCATAACCCAGTTTCGGCAACCGCGATCCGTTCTCCTGCGCTTTAGGGGCTTCTCCGTGATGGCTTCCTTTGACTCTTGCGCCAATTTCACCTGAATCTAGCTTCAGTCTAGCTTCGGTGCGACCAATACTCCCTCGTCATTGTGGGTAAGGCATTCCAAGCGACTGGATGTTCACATCTCCCTGATACCATTTCGCGCCCTCGAGGAGTGGGTCGTTCAAATACCGAAACCACTGCAAACATCCATAGCTCCTGGTGACCTATCCAGGAACTCTCAGCGTCACTTCCGATATACGACCCGCCCTATGCCACAAAGTCGACATCCTAAGTTCAGCATCCATGGTCCAACTGCCAACTTACTGCTGACATACTCGTATTGGAGCCGCCTCGGGCACATGGTCTACATTCATGCATCATGCATCATGCGGGTTTGGCGGCGGGCTATGCTTCTGACAGGGATATAGCCCGAGATTGGCCTCGTGCCATTCAGTCAATTGGTTAATTCGTGCTTCTGATCTCCCCAAGTTAGAAGGAGCGAAGGAAATTGTGGAACCATTATGAAGAAGCACGGTGATGAACGGGACTTGAAGCTTGAAGCATGAGTTGAAAGGTATATAATCATCTCTGCTAATTTGCTATGCATCCTCATACCCACTACTGCCCTTGCTTTCGTTCGTACTTATTCCCTTGCATTCCCTCTTCTGCAGTCTCTCGTTCTGCTACACGCCCCTCGTATATTTAGGCCCCTTAATTGCTCTTCTATCTATCAAAATCCCTTACATTATTTTTCTGAAATGTTCAAGCTCTCCGCCCTCATTTCTACTGTTCTCCTTGTCGGTCTCTCAAACTTTGGTTCACCTTCGGTGGCGTCGCCCCTCAGCATCATCAAGAGGGACTCCAAAATTGTGTTCAGCCCGCACATCACCTATCCCGACTCGGCGGCAATTTGGTTGATGGGTTCCGTGCAAAACGTCACTTGGGGTGCGCATAGTCCCCCACGACACGTTCGGGGGGTATTGATTATGTTGACAGATACTGCTGACCTGCCCAACGAAAAGCGCAAAGCTACCGGTATTGTCCTTCTCGGGTATTTAGAGAATGGTAGCGAGCATCTCGATATTAGTAAGTATTTGTTTTACTTCATGTTAACTGGCCATCTCACCTAGTGATCTAGAAAGTCCACTGGCCACTGGGTTCCCAATGGATATGGGCTCTGTTTCCATCAGGGTTCCAGCCAGGTTGAAGGAACGAAACGATTATATCTGCGTCGGTGAGTGATCCTGCTAAGCCGAGGCCGCGCGGAGGGGCTCATCCCTGTTTTCCTTCTAGTTTTTGGAGATTCTGTACGTATCCCTTTGGTGGCTTTCACCTTCAGACGCGTCGATTAAACTTAATTATGTGCACAGGGAAACATCTCTGAGCAGTTCAAGATTACCAAGAGCCACTGATACGATTGCACTTAAGGGATGGTCGGTCCATTCTCCGTTCACGTTGCATCATTTGCTGTTAGAATATACATAGTCTCGTAACTAATATTTTGACATGCGCACCTGCATTAACATACATTCTGCGTACGAGCATGCGCGTTAATGATTTCGTGACTCAATCCGTTTCAGAGTAATTCTGTTATATAAATAGGAAAACAGGGTATCAGACGTCCGAGAGAAGAGTCACAAATGGAGCAGGAGTACGACTAAAGGTTCAAAATGTCTGTGAGATCACGCAGATTTAGCCTTCTTTTGTGTGCTGCGGAGAGCGCCAGCGATGTGGCCGTAGGATTCCACCATCAAGATCAAAGGGATGATAACCCAGCTAGAAGTATGTATGTCAGCAGAGGAGTCAACATCAAAGGAGATAGGCTATAGACTCACATGACGTTCATGAACTAGAATATCACCAACATGCGGGTTAACAATCATTCTACACGGGACGTAACAGATCAGAAAGCAACTTACGACGAGGTATACCCAGAGATGCAACCAATTTGAAGTATTCAAATTTGGACTTCCAATCAACCAGTCAGGACAGAACGTCATCCAACCGCCATATAATTCCGCGGTGCTCAATATAATGATCCAATAGTGTCTCGCGGGATCACGTTTGACAATTTGGTAGATGATGTAGAGGCACATGGGTGCCGCGCCGAGAACGGTGAGGAGTTCAAGGGAAACGATAGTCGAGTCTGCGACTCCCCAACGAAAGTCTGCGGCGCTGTATTCCTTCCCTGTATTCGATTATAGTTAATGGGAACAACTATCAAAACGAAAGATAACTTACACATTTCTGCCAGGGGCCCAACACTGCTGTTCACTTGACGACCGAAAGTGGAATAGTAGAGCCAAGAGCCTTCATAAGAAAAGTGAATGAGAGCATCAAAGGCCTACAGAAACAAAGAAAGTTGCGTTGTCAATTCAACATATTTCGGCTAAACGACCATACGCACGAGCCAAATGAATGTCCAGCGGTCCTGGGAGGATGCACCCTTGGGAAGGAGAGCCGAGGATGCGGCTTTAGCGGCTCCAGCGATCGTCGCAACGCCTAGAAGGGAATAGAGAGAGGTCAGGGTAAAAATCTGGTCCATGGTTTATGGGTAGTGTCTCAAATCCAATGGTGATGGTGGGAGAGGAAATAGAAGTGGGAGTGAGCGTCGAAAGAATAGAAATGTATTTCTATCATTGGATGGTTACACACGACTTAACCGCCCCTAAACCACTTATTGATTTGATGCTTTCGAATTTCAATGCTTCTACAGTCGCGGACAAGCGAAGCCGACTAAGTTGATAACTTGAAAACGGCTCGTGAGAATCGCCTGATATTCTGGAATGAGACTCAGATTATCGAAACAAGCCTAAATCCGATTTTTCAGATTTTTCCTATGTGTTTTCGGGAACTGCCAATATTTTGGGGTTATTTTTTCACATATATGAGTGGCTAATGGGTAGTAGAAATAGTAGAAATATTCATATCTAAGAAACAATAGTATCTGAGTGCATCATGGCACTTCGGGAGACACTGCAATGACTTTTCTGCTTGCAGACAGCCCAAGTGGCAGCCTTCCCAGTAAGCCTAACATGGTAGGCACTTGTGAACCTCCATGACCAAATGATGAAATGGGGGGTTACATCAAAGGGGCATGCATCAAAAGCCACATGTGGCCTTCTTTGCCCCATCAAAAGTGTTCTTTGGTGCTTGTTGGGAGTGGTACTTGCACCAACCGCAGTACTATAATGAACAATGTATTAGAACCACACTCAAAGAGAATGAGAAACCAACATACCATCTCAATTGGGTTGAGCTCACAATGGAACTTGGGCAGCACCAATCTGCTCCTTTGCTTTATAGTGCCATAGCTTTGGTGGAACCCAGTCTTCATCTTGTGGATCATCACCAAACTCCATTGTGAGCATGAACATTCTGACTTGGAGGCCACTTCGGCACATCTCATCATCAATTCCCAGGTCATCCATATACCCCACATCATCATCAAGATCTCCCTCACTCCAGCAAGGCCGGATATCATCAGGATGAGATATATCAGGTTCTTGT
>MU151728.1:0-12654 GCA_015584085.1 Macrolepiota fuliginosa MF-IS2
TCCCTTCAATACAACCCTTGAGAGCTCTGCACATTGACCAGTTTATCAGGCACTTGTGCTACATCCAGAGTCTGTCTCTGCCTACTAGGTGGAGCTTTTCTCAGACTGTGACTGGCACTTATCCCTTCCTCTAGTACTGACGTACTACAGGAGTCTCATTGACTTAATTGCAGATAGTACTGGAGGCAACATCTGTCTCCGGCTTATCTCTTGAGTGGCTTGAAGTGAGTTAGCTTTGAGCATAACATAATATGTAAACAATATTCAAACATTATTGTAAATTTGCTCAATATGTAAATAATATGGAAATATTTACAATAATGTTTGAATAATATTTCTATAACTATACACACATTATGGAAATTCCAAGGTAGTGACTTGGACCCAACAACCTTCTTCCCTCTGGGCCAGGGGACCACCTCATAAATGTCACATTCCTTCAGCACCATCATCTCTTTGACCATGGGGGGTATCCACAGATCAGATCTCAACATGGCTTTACAATATGTCCTTGGAAGCCAGGTATTGACATTGGTGAGGTGAGCAGATGCCTGTGTTAGGTAGCCAAGTGATTCCCTCAATTTTTCTGAGGGCTTGGGTCATATTGGGATCTCCTGAAAGCTAATAGCAGTGTTTGGGTTGGTACTTCTGGCTTATCATCACCTGTTCCAATGGCCAGCTCAGGTTGCAATATCTCAACCTCATGCCTATGGTGTTCAGGCAGAGCTGCTGGTCTTGGTGTAATCCCCTGGTGTTGTGGGATAACATGGCCCTCAACAATGTCAGGATCAACCCACTCCACACTGAGGTTAGCATCAACAGGGTCAGGGGCAGATGTCTTGGATCCCACATGTCCCTTTAGTGGAAAAGGGTCATCATCCCCTGTGCTGAACAAGGTCCATGGTGGCTGGCTAGCAAGGTGCATGAGTCCTTCTTTGAAAATAACATTGCAAAACTTGAATACAGAGCCAGTGCTCCTTTCCAGCTGTTTATACCCTTCTCTACCATAGTAGCTGATGTTATGGGTGCTGAAGAGCACATACTCATTCCCCCTGGTCAACAACTCATCCTTATGATCTCCAGCCATACATCCAACTACAGAATCACTGTTACAAATATACACAATCTCATCAGTACTTCCCCCATCTGTTTTCATCCATATTGGGCCCTGCCTCTTTCTCTCTCTCACAATAGCTAATCAAATAAATGTGCTTTTGATGCTTTTATTTTGAGTTGTAACCCATTGTAACACACCTAAAAATGGGCATTATAACAGTTTTTATTTTGAATTATATTGTATTATAACCACAGCAGGCTGTTAAACCTGTTGTATGTATTTTAATACAATATAATACATTATAACACTATTTGGGATTTTCCAACACAACCCACGTCACGTCATTTACGTGGACGTGACACTGGCACATGATAGATGTTATTATATTTCTATACTGCTACAAGTAAAGTAACTACTAAGACGCGGTGAGGATATTCTAATGTAAGACTATGCCCCTCAGCAGGATACATGATAGATATGATATGTGGCATGTGATATCTCAAGTATTACTATTGGCAACTTCACCCCAGGCGCACGTTTGTTTATCCGCTCGCACTTAATCCATGTAAGATGTTATGGAGAGCGTGAGAGCGTCTGAACTCTGAATATATGGAAGCCTGCCTTCGGGCGTGGACCCATTGGCGACAACTGGCACAGTCCGCTTCCCCTCTTATGTATTATTATGTAAGTAGCAGGGCATGGAAGTATGAACAAATGCGGACAAATTCAACCATGCTTCGAGCTTTCACGACAAATCCTATTGCATGGCTGCTGCTAAATAGCGAGCCCTCCCTTGCTGCACTCGGCCAACAGCCCATAGCATCCCTCCGGACCCTTCGGCCTAAAAAATGCCTTCTTGACCTTCCTCTTGAAATTCTATCCGACATTGCATCTTTCCTGGACTTTCCGGATATTCTGTCCTTGCGCCAGGTAAATTCCCTCAGTCCCAGCTCCAACACTCAAATCTACCCCCATACAACGTTACAGGCGAGCAAGATACTCGGCGATGCAACGAACACACGCGCTGTTTGGCTCGGTCTTGCCAAAAGCTATACGTCGCGCAACTGGGGTTGTTCTCGGCCTGATGTGGGAGCTCTCGATACGCTCAGTGCGGACGAGGTTCGGCATTGGATATGGAAGCGCCTGGTTATTGAAGAAATATGGAGGCAGCCAAGAGCTCGTACACGTACAAGACAATTGCAACGCGCGAACTATAATGCCTATGTCATGGCGCTTGTCCCTGGAGGACGTTGGCTAGTAACAGGACATCAACATGGTTTGGTGTGCTACTATGATCTCGACATGGAAACACTCACCCCCGTCACCCTTGTTGAGCCTATCCGGGATGATCCAATTCCGGGAGCCTGGCAATATGTGCAGGCCCTCGAGGTTTGCGTTGAAATAGGGACCCCGACGTTACAGTTCCTAGTTGCCTTCAGTGGTATAAGTGAGAGCTTTCACGAACTTTGTCCTCCCCAGTGCAACTCACGGACCTTGGCATAGGTGAACACTGGAGGCCAATCGAGTGGATCCACGTCTGGCGCGTCAAGTTGGAGCCAGACAATACCCTGAAACCGACGCGATTGACATCAGTTCCATGCGATCGTCTCAGCTCGACGCACAATCTCTCTTTGACTCCAGATATAATCGCACGCACAGTCGGAGGTGGAATGAACACTTGTGTGGAGCTCTTCTGGTGGAAGGAATGTTCTTCCACACGTGTTCTGAGGTCGGTGATCCCAGTGGAACCCCCAACGGTGTGTAAAAATCTCTTGTTAGGTGAGATACAACTCACTGTCATGTAGGGCTACATTCGCATTCTCAGAGGCAACAGGATCCTCTACATCAAGATACACGGAGGAATTTATATCTACGATTACCCTGAACCTCAATATACCAATGACCTCGAGATTCCCGACCGACATGCTCCCCCACGCCAAGCACAATGGTCACACCCTCTCAACAAACATGGCAGAGTGGGATTCTCTCGACTATTTTCCAATGCTGCTGGTTATCAACAAGTCATGAGCACCGAATTTGGTGTTTTGGGTGTGGTGATTCCGGTGTCACCGGATGACTCTCCATGCGTTATTAAATTGTCCAAACTTCGCCATTATCCTACTGTCTACGGTCTTGGACTTCATAGAGGCTATGGGGCATCCCGTCCAGGAAGAGCTACCCGGTTTGGATATTCGTGGGACCCATCAGGTCCAAAAACGGCGTACCGCAATACTTGGAAAGGAAATTTTCGAGTGCCGGGCGGGGATCATCGTGGTGTAGACTTTGATGAGGAGACAGGTC
This sequence comes from Macrolepiota fuliginosa MF-IS2, assembly GCA_015584085.1. Lineage (NCBI taxonomy): Eukaryota > Fungi > Basidiomycota > Agaricomycetes > Agaricales > Agaricaceae > Macrolepiota > Macrolepiota fuliginosa. The sequence continues at coordinate 3,359 of MU151728.1, forward strand.
GATTTGTATATTGGAAAATGGGTGGGAATGTCTGTCTTGTAGATTTTATTTCTTAGCTCGTACACCATGTCGTTATATATATCATTACCCTTGACTGACGTTGCCAATAACAATGTTGGACTATGCTAGCCTTCACCCTATGGAATGCCACCCATTGGGGGGCCCTTGGACAAGTTGTGGACTAACATCATGTATAACACACAACTATTGCCTATACAAAAATATCTTGTGCAGTTGTGTGTTCTGGGACAACATGAGGTCGCAGGCTATGAGTGTCATGGCACAAGAACACTCCTAAGGCAACCAGCACAAATGGTGAGGGCATTGAAGAATGGAAATCTAAGTCCTGGACCCCTTGATGCCAGGGGTGGAGGGCCAACTGTGCATGCCAGACTGGAGGCACTCCACACAAGTGGGAACTGGGCCAGGAAGCATGTGAACATGAAAGTGCTAGGCTTGAAGCTAGGACACTTTATTTATTGAAAACAAACCCAGAAGCATAGCAGCTGTACTGGGGAATGATAGAAACACTTACTGAATGCATAGAACATTGAGTAAGAGCAAAGTTGAGTAAGTAGTGAAGAGAGTTCAAGAATGTCTGTGTTGAAAGCAGAACATGCCTAGCACATGGTGTACATATAGTGATAGGAGACTTACTTGTTAGAAGCTTGTTAGTTGTGCTTGAGATATGCTTGTTAGAGCAGAGAGAACTGGATTGCATAGTAGGATTACATGGGGTTTATATACTCTACAAGGAGTCCAATGTCCCACAATGCATAGCTATTGTCCATTACTACATAATGCTGCATTGTTACCTCACTATGACTACACACAATAAGGCAAGGAGTAAGGCTACACTGCAAGCAGAGACTAGCATACTGTATTCTAATAATAGAAACATAATGAGCAGATCTACTAAGATAGTTCATATCTGAGATCATGCCTTCAGACTGACCTAGCAGCTATCTTTTTTTATTTATTTTTAAATCCAAGTTTATTGCAAAAGATAACTATCTAATACAAAAGGGCACATGTTCACAGTCCCAAGTAAACTAACTGAAACCCTCACCAGAACTGACCAGACTTCACCACGATAACTGAAGGGCCACCATGCACCCTATCCCACCAGTCTTCACTAGCAATCCAAGCTGTTGATACAAACCAGGGAAATGATAGACTACAAAATGAGAAAATCAAGGTGAGCAAAGCAAGGCAAGATTTTCGAACCATGTTGATTGTAAGGTGAAGGACAAGGACAAGCCAAATGTCACTTCAAGCAAATGATCCATCATAGAAAATAAACGAATCCTGGAATATGGTAGAGGTGGCAACTAGGCCCTATACCTCATGAGATAAATGGGGTGTCCATCATGAAAAGAAAGGTAAAAGGGTTTTAAACACTTTACTGTTGAAAGAAGTCCACCACTTCTAGTGCACATCCAATGGTAGCCTTCAAGGCTGTTTGTTTTGAGCTCATCTTTGTTCCACTCTCCATATAATGAAGTTCTCCCACTCATTGGAAGGTTCAGGCATTGTGTCCATAAAGGCAAATGTTCTCGGGTTATCTTGAAGAAATTCAACTAATCTGGTGATTGTGTCAATGTTGTAACACTCTTGGTTTGTCCACCTCCTTTCATATAGGGGGCACTCATTGAGTATGTGTTCACATGATTTGAGTTCATGTCTGCATTCACATGCATTATTGTATTGCCCCAGGAAGAACCGTTGGCAGAATGTTCCAATGGGGGCATGGTTGGTGATGCACCTCATTAGGCGCACACATAATCTTGGGTCAGCTCCCACATGGGGTAGCCAACTGCTGCCTTGTGTGTATTTCGGGAGGATAAGTTCTCCTCCGTCTGAGTAGAGGTCAAGGAAAGCATGTCCTCAATATTTGTCATCAGCTATGAATATATGTTTTGCCATAGGAATGTGAGGTATTTTGCTATACCCTTGTGAATGTAGTTGAGGGATGAGCAAACAGGCATATTGCGTCGAATTGGAAGTCATAGTGACTTCACGAGGTTGTGCACCTTATGGTGAATAGACCATTTGGCAGAGGAAGGGATCTGCCAGAATGAGATCGAATTGGTGTCAGAGAGGGAAAGCCATCTTGCGAGGGGAGGAGCGAGAGTGAGAGCATCTTGGTGTGCACTATGGGCACTGTAATCAAACAACAGTTTAGCGCTTGAAATAGAATCAGTAAAAATTTGAATGTCTGAGATTGTTCTGAAATCAGGGGATTGAGATGAAAGGGAAGTAGAGATATTCAAGGCAGAGAGTAGTCCTAAATGTAGCACATAAGACTCACAGTCCGAAGTAGAAACTTTGCCACAGGGCTGAACAATAGATTTGACAACATCAGAAATTGAAGAATCAAAAATGAGGAAAGCAGACGAGCCAGAGAGTAGTCTACCATTAACAGGGAATGGAAGGGAACCATCCATAGCAACATTTAAAGAATGAGGGGAGGAAAAAGAAAGATCATGAGCTTCGCTAGCCTCTTTGAGGTGTCGGCAGACAGCTTCATCATCAGTTGGGTCAGGGATGTCATGGAAATTTATCTGTCCATGAAATCGATCGATGATTCATGAACCTGGATTGGCCCATGGTGATAGGAGTTGAAATTGGTCTGTAATATTGACGCTTTCTTGTATGAGATCAAACGCCAGGGATGCATATTTTTGGGGTTGGGTAATGACATCATCTTCGTCCCTTGTGAGGAGTTTGATCGGATGGTCTGATGGAAGAGTTCTATATCACATGGAACATCTCTTGGCAAGTTTATGGATGTGGTATTTGATCAGAGTGAGGCCTGCAATAGCTTCTGTTCCTCCTTTTGGAGATGTTCGGAATGCACCCATTATCCATAAGGCTGCTGATCTCTGCATTCTCCCCAGCATCTTGAGGAGGTTGACCATCTTCTTTTGTCGAGGAAGATACCATAGGTGGAATCCATAGGTGGCTATGGGAATGACACAAGATCAATAGAGTAGCCTCTTGTTAAGTGGTGATAGGCCTCTATTTGAGTTGCCTAATAAATGTAGGCACTTTGTGGTTGAGAGCACCTTGGTGGAGTAGAATCACATGTGTTCTTTGAATGTGAGTGCGCAATTGAACCAGAACCCTAGATATTGAAGGTAGGGTTTGGGAGATAAGGTGATGTCATTGCCATCTAGGTCTTGGATGATGACATCAGGATTGGCCTCAGCCCAAGGTTGATTTGAGAAGTGGAACACCTTGTTTTTGTTGTGCTTGAGTGCAAGGCCCATGTCGTCTAGAAATGCTGAACACGTGTTATAAACCTGTGAAAGAATTTTTGAGTTAGCTTTGAAAGAATTGGATTGTACAATAATGAGTCCGTCATCAATGAAGGAGAGTAGTTTACACCTCGGATCAGATGAAAATTGATACATGAAGGGAGACAACATGAGGGAGGTGAGGATTGGGGATAGGGCCAAGCCTTGACCTATGCTGACTGATGCAGGAAACAAAGGAGAGGAGGAGAGCCCCCAAGAATATGAAGTGAATTGATTAGATAGGTAGTCTTTGAAAAAGTTTATGATCTTTGAAGGGAATCCATGTCTTTGTAAAATCAAACATAAAAGGGAGTGATTTATAGATGGGAAAAATTGAGCCACATCAAAGGTGAGAACACTTGTTTTTTGTTTTTTGGTCCATCCTTTATGGACCATATGGGTAAGGTACACACCCGCATCTTCTGTGGAGCATTGGATGATTCCACCAAATTGTAAAGGGTGAACGAGGTTGAAGTGCGCTGCTTCAAATTGAAGTCAATTTGATATCATTTTCTCAATTAATTTGCCCATCATGTTGAGGAGGACGATGGGGCAAAACATGTGCGGGGTAGAATAATCTGGTTTGTTGGGTTTTGGGATGATGACCAATTTGGAGATTTTGAAATGGTTTGGCCATGTCAAGAATTCTATGCAGTAGTTGCTTAGTGCTAGGATGTTTTTCAGCACCTGTTCATGCACTAGTATAGATTTGAGGTGGCCCCAATTAAGGTGATTGCACCCAGGAGCGGACGAGTTTGAGGTGGGTTGTAATGTGTCTTTGAGTTCTTTGACAGAGAATGGAGGCCATTCTCTTTTGTTGTGTAAAGGAAGGGATTTGACAGTGGATTCGTTGATTTTTTGTCCACTTGCTGAGTTGTAGGTGTTGTCGAGGGCCTCCCATAGGTCCTGAAGTTTGTTGCATGGTTTGTTTCAGTGTCGTATGGATTGAACTGGGGGGAGTTTGCATTCTCTTGCCCAGCTCATAAGGTCCCAAGGTTGTCTGTCTTCCTTGGCTATCTGTTCTATCTTTTCATCAAAGAACTTTCTTTTTGCTTCTCTGGTGGTGCGTCTGAATGCCTTCCATGTGTTTCTAGAGTGTCTCTGCTTGTATGTATCGAGTGCCTGTCTGCACTGGTTGTTCCACCATGGTTTGGACCTGCTGGTGATATGTATGTCTTTGGCATTGTTTTGCCACACTTCTTCAATACTTTCGCCAAGTTGGTTGGTGTATAGGTGTATGTTGTTTGTTGACAAGCATAGCGGGATAGGGGTTTCAAGGAATGTGAAATGTGCATGATAAACACTTGTTCTTCATCCGATCCTTTACAGATAGTGTGGTGCTTGATCATTGGTTGGAAGTTGTCAATTTTGACCCAGACTTGGAGTGGGTTGTGATCTGATGTAATGCGCATGTCTGGGATGATGTTGTGGGTCTGAATGCTGTGTTGTCTGGGCTGGACAAATATGTGATCAATGACCAAGGGGCATTTGTTTCAGTCATGTGGGATGTGCATGGGCATGGCAATGGATGGGGGGGATCTCTCAAGTCCTAGCTCAGACATGAGTTCTGTGAGGTCGTCCACCCTTGTGGAGTGGTGGAAGGTGTTGTCATCCCAGTCAGGGGACTTGGTATTGAAGTCTCCTCCAGCACATATGACTTGTAGCAGTGTGATGTCTTTTAAAATGTCAGTAAACGATGGGAAAGGGTTCGTTTGGGAGTCTCCATAACAATTAATGAAAAATAGTCTTTGGTTTGTGAAAAGCGAGATGATTTGAATGTCTCATGAAAGAATGATGTCCGAATGAAGGGTAGGTCTTAGAGAAGAAAGAGATTTGTGTATATATGTCAAAGTTCTTGGTTTATCAATGGATTGGTCCTGTATAGGGATCCAATCCTGGTATATTGGGAAACCATGCATCTCCTCCCCTTCAGGGAGTTTGGTAGATGGTATGTGACAAATGAGCCTATCAGGAGGCTCTTGCAGGCATAGAATTTGAATATGGTTCAATTCAGGCATATTTAGAAGGGTCTCTGTTAGAGGCCACAAGTGCTGAACATTGTGAAAATGAAAGGAAATAGATGAAAGAGTCCAGTCTTTAATAACCTTGGCCTTGCTCACCCTTTTGGGGCTTCGGCGTTCAGCCACAGGCTTTTTACCTTTGGGTTTACTATGCATAAACACCTCCAGCATTGAAGTCACTGCAATTCTTCTCATTGCGATTGCATTGTGTGTGTCTACTGTGCCACTCCCTGTCAAAGCAATGTTTGAAATAGACACACTTCTTGGAGTCTGCCGAATGATTGCCCTTGCAGTTTAGGCATTTGAATGTGTGAGGGCATGGCGCCTTGTGGTCCATAGCTGGGCGGTACTTTTTGTCACCTGGATTGCCTTTGCTCTTGCAACAAGCGCTGTGGATTTGGTGATTCTTTAACTTGTGTGGTCCTCTGCAAATACCACATCTCAGGTTGCACACATGACATGTGTGGGTAGGGTGGTTCCATCTCCAACACCTGCGACAGTTGGGGATGCCTGTATGTTGTGTTGCTGCTCTGAATGTACACACACATCCTCTGAAGTTGAGGGTACAGTTGATGACTTGTTTGGCCCTGGTACCTGTTTGAGAGTCCCATAGGTCAATGTAGAGGTTTGCTGTGTCCGATTTGGAGGTGACACATGTGAAGCATGGGGTGGAGATGATGTAGTTAAACATCTCTGTGTATTGGGATCCATATATTGCCTTGGCGAGGTGTGATGAGAGGTAGGGGGTGCCATCTTCTTGGTAGAATGGGACGTTGCAAAGTTTTATAAACAATTTTGACTGGGGGAGGGTGGGGTTTATGTTGTTGAGGATTCTTTCATCCGGGGGATCAACTGCGAGTGCCAAGGATTTGAATAACCATTCCTTGACAGTGACTAAGTCTTCATCAGTTGCTACTTGGCTAGACTTCATCCATAGCAACTTGGCATTGATTGACACAGATTTGACACATGTCTTGGATTTATTGTGGGTGAGACCTCTATTGACAAAGTCTACCATATGTGTTTCTCCAGTGGCTTCTGTGTGGAGTTTTGGGAAGAATCCCTCAAAGGGGATGATGATGTTCTTGTGCGATGGTCCTTGAGTGACTGTTGGGCCTTTGTTGGGGGTACAAGGGGGGGGAGTAGGCAATTTAGACCAGTGTGATGGAGTGGATTGTTTTGGAGCATATTCTGGGTGTTTCATGTAGAACATGTTCCTGATTGCTTCCATACTTGTTTCTTCCGAGGCAAGGTTGGCTTTTCTCATATTTACTGCATATTGTGCTAGTTCTTTGGCAACTTTTTCCATTACAAGGTTCATGGGCAGAGTGGGGGAAGTGGCATTTGCATACGACCATTTCAGAGGCTGGGATGGGGGGGATGGAGCTTGGGATTGTTTGCCCTCATTTTTGTTTTTGGGGGCAAGGGGAGTTGCCTTATTTGGATTAGGCGCATTTTTCGGATTAGGGTTATTCCCTTTGGTGTTCCTTTGGTTTTGTGGTATGTGTCTCAAAGTTCTACTGTGCCTCATGATTTGCCACTCCCCATCAAGGGTGGTTTGTTTTGTAGGGTTACCCCATTTGTCAATGACTTGGGATGGTTTGCCTTTGTGAGGAGGGATGTTTGAGTTGACCTCCTTCAATGCTTTGATGGCCATTTCAATGTCGGCTGCTTCTTGAGCATCAATTGCCATGGCATTATCATCTTGAGTGGATGGGATAGAGATCGGATTGGCCTCCTTTCCTTTCTCAGCTCTTCTCATTTCTCTCTGTTCCTTTGACAGTGGAGAGGGGGTAGGGGTAGGGGAATTGATCGGAATGTGTGATGCGCTCAGGGCATTCAATGGGTTGACAACCAAATGTTTCTTGGTTGTATCAATGGTGTTAGGGTCCACTGTGATACTGTGTTCCCTGGCAAGTCTTGCATATGTGACTTTCTTGACTTGTTGTTTGTTTCCTTCATAAAGGCATGGTAATTCTCCTGATGACGTAAAGGTCATGCATGCAAGGAGGGAGTTGAGTCTGTCTCCAATTTTGGTGTTGGAGAGGTCGATTCTTTGTGCATCACAGTGTCATAACCATTGTTCTGTAATGCCCAGTATGTAGGCGATGGCATTGGCATCACTGAGGGTAGTGCCGTCTGGGTCAGCATCAGCTTGGAGGAAATCCAGAGCGCTTAGTAAGCATCTCTGGGCTTGTGAAGACCAATCCTTATCTTCTGGGGTAGGTCTAGGGGGGGGGTAATGATGGCTGGGGTGGCTTTGTCATCAATAGGGGTGGATGAGTCATCTTTTGGGGAGGCTGACTCATCCATGGTGTGGTCCTCTTGTGGTGGGGGAGGAGGTTGGGGGCTGTTCCACATGGAAGCTGGTTGGGGGATGTTGAACTCCTTTATGATGGCTTGTGCTGGAGTAAGATTTATGTTGGCCTTGTCAGCAGGCTTCATGGATGGGGAGGGAGTTTCGTAAACAACTTTGAGATGTTCTTCCCTGTATGTTGGCATTGAAAATGCTTTGGGGGAGCAAGGGATAATGGTTTGACCAATGTTGGTGGGGAGGATGCTCTTGGCAGTGTCCTCACTCATATTATCATCATCATCATCTTTGCTGTCCAAGACATGTGTGGGTGAATGGGTGTGGGATTGTGATACATCCGCATGGATGCTCATCCTCCTCATAGAACTCCTGATAGGATCTGTAGGTGGGATGGATCACCCTCGCTTGTCCCCAGTCTCAGACTGAGTATGCATGAGTGGCACAGGTGTGAATGGGCCTTTGGAGGCCTCACGAATGGTAGACTGGTGAACCTGGTCCAAGGTTTTGAAATTCAACATCTCAAACATCATTGCAACACTCTCACTCAATCCATTCCTCTTGCGACTGAGACTAAACAAACTACCCACTTTCTGTATGCCCTTCTTGGCACCCTGCATGATATATCTTCAAAATAGTATGACATTTAACCACTTTTCAGAGTAGATTGATGGTGGTTACTGGAAAAGGAAGGTGGACCTAGCAGCTATCATCACATGAGTGACGAGTGCTTGAGTCATGTGGTTCTCAGGGTGTCTTACTGTTTCCAGTTCAACACTCCCCTCACTCAGAGACCATGTGCTGAAGAAGCACAGCGATTGAGCATGTGACATATTTGTACCATGCATGTCTGCGCAAGACAGAACTAGTTGTCCTGGTTAAAGAACTCAAGTCCATAAAAGTTATCACAGAAGTAATTAAACTTAACCATGCCAAGATTCTTTGTCAAGAGGTCTGCTGGATTCTCTGTACCTGGTATTTGGGCCAGGGAGACCTTCTTGTCTTTTACCACTTCATGAATGTAATGGTAGCAAATGTCAATATGCTTTGAACATTTTTTGACAGCCTTGTTCTGCACTAAGAAAAGTGACCCCATATTGTCACCATGCAATGGCAAGGGTGGTAAGGTGAAATAGAGCTCTGCAAGGAGCTGCTTAATCCACACTGTTTGGCGACTCACATCAGAGAATGCCATGTACTCAGCCTCCATGGAGGATAATGCCACAGTCTTCTGTGTGTGCAAAGTCCACATTGTGGCCACACTAGCAACAGAGGTAAAATAACTGGTCTGTGAGTGCTGGGTATTTGGATCTGATCCCCAATCAGAATCACTGAAGGTTATGATACTGTTATAGTGACTCCGGCCCAGTCCTAAGCTGGAGCAATACATATCCACAGATCATATCAAAGGGGACTCCTTCTCAGTTAACACAAAGTGTTACACAAGTTAGAGCACTCAGAGCGATTAAAACTAGTAGAGAGCAAGTTCAGAGCAATTAAACACTTAATTATCCTTTCTAGTAGTTGAGCAAAGGCTCTATTGAGTCTCCACCTAACCAAGTAGAAACAATGGTTTCTACATGGTGGTTTCGACCTGCTTATATACATATACAAGATGTAACTAAGAATACATAGGGTTGAGGGCTTCTATTCCTAAGAAGAGAT
>MU151729.1:0-12713 GCA_015584085.1 Macrolepiota fuliginosa MF-IS2
GTAACACATATTATACAGACTGGACACATGGCAAATAAAGAGCCCAAAGTTCACCAGGAACGTGGAACTGGAAGCAAGCACAACTCTTTCGACCTCTACCAAGCATTACAATGGGATGAGAAGGGATCATATCCTTCCAAATGGCAAGGTTTTTCTCGAGGTCAGCCTTCCAAATTGGCTCGTTGGATACATTTATGAGTCTAAAATCCTTGATTGGTTCGCCTTGGCTATTCATGGTCACCGCCTGTGTTGGGATCTATTTAGGCAAGGCACTACAAACAACTTGACAGCGATACTCACCTCGCGGAAGATCCTCTGGAATGCTGGAACGGCGTCGCGCTGGCGACCTGTGGGCCATCCAATCTGAACCTCGGTACCACGCTCTTTATACTGGTAAATTTGCAGACGAAGATCGAATCTAATGTCATTCAAGTTGAACGATTGCAGTGGGACTGTTTTTAAGACACCCCAATGTTTCAAGTTATTCGCGAATACCTACAACCAGCATGAATAATTTTTGTGCGAGAAAGATGGGAACAACGAACCGATTTTGGGTACATCAACATGTCAAGAACTGTGTAACCAAGCGCTTCCCCAAAGTCTAGATCCTGAAAGAAGGCGGCAAGCCGGGAGAATTCATTCTGAATAGAATCATTCACAAATTCATCTGAAACACGTATTATGTAGTCTAGCGACCGGCCAAAGATCCTGAGTTGGATATACTGTTGAAGTAATTCACTTCCGTTTGGCCAGGATGAACTGACCCTGGTCAAGTCAACTTCGGACGTTTCTACAAGTGTCATCAGTGCCTAGCTCGAATGCCTAGGCTATAAGGGACTGACCGACACTATGGGATTCGAACAAGATGCGGATGCACCGGAGAAGAAGGTGCTGTATAATCTCTGGTGCTAAGACGTAAAACGAGCCAGACCGAGAAGGCGAGAGGAGACATTCATAGAAGGATGCATGAAACGCTTTTAGGTGCGTTAATGTATTTTGAGGTCCAGGGATATCGAGAACGGAATGGAGCCTCTGGAATGCACCGTACGCACGACTTTGGGTAATCCCGAGCCAGTTGCAGCTCCCATTAAAGTGGGCCAGATGGAATTCGGCTGCGTACATCGCTATGAGCGTCAAGGTGGTTAATAACACGTCCCGAGGAACTTCCGAAAGAATACGAGTGTAGAGTGCATCGAGAGTTTTGAAAGGGTTATGTGCTCCATCAGACGATGATGTGGATTCGATGACTTCAAGAACCATCTTCAGCCGAGAGTCAGGGTCTGCGTAAGCCGTATCCCCAATGAACCGAATGAGAACAGTTGGGAAAATGAACAGGCCAGATGATCGAGTGGCTATGGTGGAGAAATCTGACTCAGATGGCCACTGCTGCAAGGAGGAAGGAATAGATTGCGGGTATCTCTCTCGAATATCAACAAAACTCTCTCGCAAATACTTTTCGACGTCACGTCGGCCCTGAACTGAATCGACAAGCACTTGTATTTCTTCATAGCCCAATCGGAGCGTTCTCGAAGCGAACATGTTCTGGATGTGGGGTTCGGGACGACTGGCGATGAGCCAGATGAGGGGAGACGTCGGATGCTGGAGGACGAATTTGCCGATGAGAAGGATGATTTCGCGCTGTGCCTCTTCGCCCTTGCATTCATCCAGGCCGTCAAGGAGGATCAACACAGTGTCGTGATGCCCGGCTAGTAGCTGCTTGACGGCGAAGGGTTGGACAATGAACGTCTCGAACTGCACAGCCAGGGACCTTTCGACAAGCTGGGGATCAATGGCAAGGAGCCTGACAACGTATTGGCGATAGAGAGGATATCTGACAGCGAGTCGATATGCGATAGTGATGAAGACGCATTTGGGATCATCGCGGTTGTTTGGGCGTGAAAAGAACAATGTGGCGCCGAGAATGGATGAAGCAGGTTTTGATGCGACCTCGGCGATCGTCTGGAGTATGGCCGACTTGCCAACGCCGGCTGGCCCGTGGAGCCATAGGATCTTGTATTTGCGAGCGAGGTTGTACATCCAGGATTGGATGCTGTGGGAAATGTCGAGTCTCGTGTCTGGATGGCAGCTCGGGTGGTGATCAGACGAGTCAAATTCGGCCCCGACGATGATATGCTCTGAGAGTAATTTCATCGCTGTTTGGGTTCATTCATGAGCGGAATAAAAAGTAATGCTGAAAATACGTACACCGCCCCTCATTTGAATTATCTCCATCTATCATCATTGGGTAGTTCATCACGATGTAACTTGCATTGGCGAAGGATCCGTTTGGGAGACTCGGGTTATCGATCATAATTGTACTGGGGGTTCCAGCAGGGGGCCCTGCGGAGGACCCCGCGGGCAGACCTGGGCCCCCAGGTGCGTTGTCGAGGGGGTCAGCGGGCGGAGTTTGGCTCTTCGCATTGTTAGGGGGTCCAGCTAGGTGATCGGGGTTGGTGGTTGCCTCGCTGGGGAGTCCAGCTAAGGTACTTTTGTTGCTGGTCAGCTTGTGATTCAATCAACCCAAACTTGAACTGACCTTAAGTTACCCCCACCGCCATGCCCAGGAACTTCCCTTCGTTTCCGCCTCCTTCGTGGTACGTCTATGCAGGACTTGAACAATGAGAGCATGGATGGTGTTGGAGAGAGAGGGACAACGAAGCGGTGTTTGGGCTTCCAGGGCTGACGTAGTCAATGTGTCGACTGATCCTTTCGCACGTAGTTACAGCCGACCTGTCGAGCGCCTGAAAGAAGACATCACAGATTGTTCACGTTCATGGAAAGCCGGTCATAGCCGACGAACCAAGCATTCCCGCATTGAAAGCACCCGGGAGTGCCAGCTCGAACGGTGCGCGCCCATGTTGGGAACTGTATCAAAGTAGGGTAAGACGAGAAATCAGGCCCCTTCCCAGCCAACTCGTGTCGAGTAGGGGCAAAGTCCTAGTATGATATACTTGTATGAGTTTGTAATGGGCGATATGTATTATATATAAACAGAGTGAAAGAGTAACCCAATCGACAGAGTGCGAATGATCATCGGTGATATCGGTGGTCTCGCTAAACCCTAGCCTGGGGTGATGAAACAGATGTTTTTATCCTTCACTTTACAAGCCATACATAATGAGTTTTCTCTTCACAAGTTTCCCGGGATTTCACCAGAGATTAATATTCCCGGAGTCGGCAACAATTCAACCTGGTCATCGGCGATAACATACTCAGGCACTCCCTCTCTCCATGCGTTATCCTACAAGGATTCCTCGCACAGTTAACGAACTCCTTGCAGAAAGCATAGTTCCTCTTAGTAATGAAGTCGTATCCACTCCAGGCGTCGAAACTGCTCTGGCACTGTCTACCTTTCTTTTCATTGGCGACAGCTTCGAGCTGAATGTCGCGGATATGCAATTGTTCAGCTTGCGGACACTGGAGGGGATCTATCACAAAGGTACGCATTAAATCTGTCATGTTTGTTTCTCATCAAATTTCTGACGTGGGTCGCTCTAGAGCCACGGATCGATTGATTCTGGACGTGATTTGGTTTGAGTAGGTCACGAGGGCCGCTTATCTTGAACGTTGTTTATATAAGCACGAAGGATAAAAAGCACAAAAGGTCCAAAGATACGTTACAAATTCATGATGGATATTATAATGCTACAACGGAACCACCCGCAGCCATCTAAGTATGAAGCGGCTACATGCCCTGGAGGTGGAAGAACGATGCAGAGACACCAAGAGTGTTCATCGAGATGTGATCAAGCCCTCCAATCTATCGATTCCGTCGAGGGACAGTGTCCCTCTCCACTCCGCCTTCAAATGTCCACACTCATCGTCTAGTTCGGTTGGTGGCAGGTCATGGATATGCCAAAGAGGGAGTTGTACGAGGGTATATTTGGGACGGCCTTCTATCTCTGCGACGTCGTTAAGCTCGGAGTCGTCAGCGGTGATGTCAAAGCCGATATCGACTTCTTGGCTTTGTTCGAGGTCAACAATTCCGGGTAGGAGTCACAACTGGGAGAGGTAAGTGCGTGATATGGGATTAATGATGGAGACGAGGTCGAAGGAAGGGATAGAGCAAAAAGAGCGATGGAAATAGCTTCAACAAGGCGCCAAGGTGGTACGGTGGTAAGGATCTTGCCTTTACCACCATTCCGTCGTCGGTGGTCAACCAAGAAAGCTGTCGCACTCTCGAACTGGGAATCGGTGAGCGTAGAGATGCCGATATCGTCGTATGACTTCGCTTCCTCTTGACCGATAACCAGCCCCAACTCCTCTTTGTTGTCTCCATTCTTCGTCACCCGACACTCTCCGTGGTTCATTCTCACACGAACGCGAACGACCCCAGTAAATCCGAATATATCCTGCCACATCCAATCCCAATCTTTCTTCTCCTCATCCGTCAGCGCATCAATCGACTCATCTTCAATATCATCCCTACCATCACCTGAATTGAAGGCAATCCCCCAGACCCAGTAATGACTTCCTGCAGACATCTCTGTCTCACTCTCTCCCTTTCTTTCTGAGCGCGACTCAGGTGTCGAGGCAAGTTCGTCACGTACGGTTCAAGACGTCCCCGGGCGCCACTCGAGCTGAGACGCGGTTGCGAGTCTTTCTGGAAAGATTTTGGACGAAGCTGATGGCAGAGTTGGATCATCCCCCGTTTCTAATAATATCTGTGTGGGTGCTGGGGCTATGGGGAATTTATCTAGAGGTGCATCAGCGGGAAGGACCATATCTGACAGACTTGTGAGGGGAGTGGAAGAGCCGCACTCTTGTGAAGGACGTTCTTTGTTTTGTGAACCACTTGACATGATAGACCGAGTTGAGTCGGTGGATTCACGACTGGACCAGGCTAATAATCGGGTGTGTGTTCTTCTGGCGGTGGGTCAACGTTGTGCCTCTTATCGACCGACGAGGGTCCAGGTGGCCACAGCCGACGAGGGAGGTTGGCGTGAGGGGGTTCGGGGTATTCGTGTGTAGATGAGGTAAGTGTACCCCACCCCGCTCCTCTGCGTTCCTTGGAATGTCTGTGTCTTCCGCAGGTCGTTGCTTGAGTTGTATAGGCTATCGCAAGGCTCTAGAAGAAAAGAAAGCAGCAGGCGAGCGGCAACAGCAGACACATCGAGGTGGCAAGGAGAGCGCCATGAGCGATGTGACTGTGACTGCACTTCGGGTTGCGTCCTAGCTGCCATGTCCCGCTTCCTTCCTTTCTTCCCTGGCCCTAAATTTATCCCCCCTCAACTTGACTGACTATCGTGTCATCCATATCTCCCCCCGCCCTTCTCTTGTCTAAATAACCAGTTCAACAAGGTCCTGTAGTACTGACGGAAGATCCCGGAAATCCCCCTACACGACCTTGAATTGTGCAGGGACCAGCATCTGGCCTATAGGACAGCAGGTGATGACATGTGTTAAATTGACCTGCCTACCCAATATCTTGTTATATAAAATTGTTTGTGATGGTTTTATCACTGGCTCAGGTTCCCCATTCGTGGGAACATCGTGAAGCTGAAGATATGAGGCGTTGTTATGGACCAAAATAAAACTGAGAACTGCCTCCAACAGAGACTAAAGGTATCTTCTCCATACGTCTCCTATTATTCACAGATACATTGCAATGACAAATCATTGATTTTTCTCCCAGATGAAGCACCCACCGGTTCTATTTAACTGGGCAATTTTCATTTGGTCCATAAAGAAGCCTCATGAAGGAGCTATATATTCAGGTTGGGCCCTGGTCCTCCCTTGAAATTTGACTCTCATGACTACTCCGTGCCATAGACGCCACCTCCAACCCACGCAACACGACCCGAGGTCTCGGCGACGTGCGGCTCCCTCCATTGGAATCAACCAAGTTCCCACTGATTTTCCGTCAAAACATCTTTCCATCGCCTCCATGTAACAGATTAGAAGAACTTTCATTTTAACGCAAATAAATAGCAGTCTCCTGAGCGAGGGCCTACTTAGTTACTCCCCCCCCCACGTGGTACTATATGCGCCCATTTCCAAGAAGGTCACAGTCTCGAGGAGACTTTGAGGCGAGTACATTTCCTCGTGAGTATATATAAACTCTGACAACATACCAGACCTTGGGCGCACCCCATGTCAGGATGCTCAACAGTTTCATTGATACCCAGAGCTTCACATAGGTAAACAGTTAGCGGCATTCCGTGAGGTGGCCGGCCACGGCCCCAAGGTGTCTTCCCTTTCTGAACAAATATGACGATAAAAATGCAAACATCGATGATATTATCAGTAACTCAGGAGGGCAGGGTAGAGGTGGGATGTGCGATACGATACCGACCGTTCACGAGAATCAGACAGAAGGTGTTAGTTTAGCCGATGAAATTTCGTCGGAGGGGTTGGAGCCCCTCCTATTTGCATTGCGGCGATGAATGAATACGGGTAGAGCTTGGGTAGTCTGTAACACTAGCGTAAGTTGGTATAGGTGACGCAGACGCAGTTCTTCAGCTTGCGGGCGCTGGAGGGGATCTATCACAAAGTTACTCATTGAATCTTTCATGTTTGTTTCTCATCAAATTCCTGATCTGATTCGCTCTAGAATCATGTCCGCAGATTGATTAGTCTGGACTCAATTTAGTTTGGGCGGGTCACGAGGGCTTCTTATTGCAGTGTACTAAGCCCCACGGATCACCCCTTGAAATTTGTTTTTCATGACTACTTCGTACTATAAACGCTACCTCTGACCTATGTAACACGACCGGATGTCTCAGCAACGCACGGCTCCTTCCACTGGGATTGAACAAGTTCCCACCGATCTCCCACCCAAACATCTCTCCATCATGATCACTTCCTGGATGCAATCACACAACAGACTAGAAGAACTTTGAACCCAAATAAATAGCAGTCCTCTGAGCAAAAGTCCACTTAGTTACTCCCCCCCGCGCAGTATTACATGCACCCGTTCTCCAGAAGGTTGCGGTCCCGAGGGGATTTTGAGGCGAGCACATTTTTTCGCAAGTATATATAAACTCTAACGGCCACCAGCCCTTGCACGCACCCCATATCAGGAAGTTCGACTTCGCTGGGCGTGCACTTGTTTTTATCGCCCTCGAATTTAGCTTCCTTGGCCTCGCCTACCGCTGCTTGGTGCGGCCCATCCCCATCCACCTACCACCTTTTGTTTCGCCCACCGAGATAAAAGCAGCCACCACCATCATCTCAGTCATTTGGCATACTCTTGCTGCCTTCGCTGTGAAGGACATCGTTTCTTCCATCCTCAGTGCGGAGTGTATGGCACAATATCGACGTACAGGGGACCTCGTACCTGACGAAACAGACAGGGTCTCATGGATTACAAGCGGAATACTGGCACAAACCTCATATTTCTTGACGACGCGACCTACTTTCGAGTACCGACTCGCGTTCATCCTGGTACTATTGGTTGTGATACTCGGCCCATTGGGTCCTGGTGTAATTTCTCCAGGCCAGCATTTGATGATGCGACAACAAGAAATGCTCATCGCAAACCTCACAATGACAAAGATTCCCTTCTTTCCCGAACAACTCCAATGCTCTACGAGGGCAGCTCGGATTTCCCAGATTGAAATGCTTGAAGGGAGCGTATTCGGGTATAAAACAGGGACAGACGGGATGCTCATTCCTTGGCCAGAGCCCGGCCTTGAATCAAGCCAAGATGTCTACATTTATGAAACCGATGTTGTTGTGCACAACTACAGCTGCAGATGGTCCGAGTTTTCTCTTCACAAATTTCCTGGGATTTCAATAGAGATTAATATTCCCGAAATCGCCGACAATACAACCTGGTCATCGGCAATCACATACCCGGGCAGTCCCGCTCTCCGTGCGTTATCCTACAAAGATTCCTCGTATGGTTAATGAACTCCTTGCAGAAACCATAGTTCCTCTTAGTAACGAAGTCGAATACGGCGACGCTTCTCTTAGTAATGAAGTCGCATCCACTCCGGACGTCGACGCTGCTCTGGCACTGTCTACCTTTCTTTTCATTGGCGACAGCATCGAGCTGAATCTCACGAGCATCGACACCGCTGTTCTCTATGAAACAAAATCCCAAAGTTTGGCAGGAATCCTGCTTTGTGATCCCCAATTCACAACTCAAAAAGCCCAAGTGGTACTATCCAACGGGACGCTAAATGCTACTATTATTCTAAACTCGTCACTGGTGGGAAATTTTCCAGAGAGTGCAGCGAACGCTATATTCTCTCAAGCACTCCTGTTTGCTCTAGGGCCTGTGAACGGAAACATCCCCGCATACGGAGAACTCGCGAGCGCCGTATTACTCCAGAGCAATATCACCAACCCCACCAACCCCCCTGCTCGCCCGCTGCCATTGTCCGACATTAATCGCAATATATCCCTGGCAATCCAATCTGCCGCGAAGGCGTATATCAGTGGATATCGGGTCGACAACAGGACGAACATAGGTTTTACTAGTGACTCCGCGTGGCATAATTCAACCGCCTCCGTTCAGTATCAGCAAGACTCATTGACTGCGAGTAAGCCGACCCTCATCGCCGCTGGTGCCCTAGATGTTATTATAGTCATCATTCTGGCCATTCTTGTGTTTAGTGTGAATGTCGCGGATATGGAGTTGTTCAGCTTGCGAGCACTGGAGGGGATCTATCACAAAGGTACTCATTGAATCTGTCGTGTTTGTTTCATATCAAATTCCTGACGTGATTCGCTCTAGAATCATCCCCACGGATTGATTGATTTTGGGCTCAAGTTAGTTTGGGCGGGTCACGAGGGCTTCTTATTGCAGTGTACTAAGCCCCGCGGATCATTGGACGTTCTTTTTATATAGTAGTTGATACTACATGTACATAGGATCGCTGGGATAGTGCACTCGGAAAACTCGCATGATGTCTGTCGGGGGAGGATACTCAACATCATAGGAGAGGGTAGTACTGCACCCCAGAGATTATGATCAACGATAACATCCATGAATTCAATTGAATTTACAGTGACATGACATTAGTACAAGCGTGAAGGATATAAAACACAAAGGACCAAAAATATGTTACAAGTTCATGATGGATATTATAACGCTACAACGGAGCCGCTCGCAGCGTTCGAGTTCAGATATTCCTGGTAAGAATCGCAACTGGGAGAGGTAATAGGGTGGATGATGTAGGATTAATGACGGAGACGAGGTCGAAGGGAGGGGTAGAGCGGAGAGAGCGATGGAAATGGCTTCAACAGGTCGTGAAGGCGGTACAATGATAAGGATTTTGGCTCTACCGCCATCCCGTCGCCGGTTAATAAAGAAAGTTGCCGCGCTCTCGAACTGAGAATTGGTGAGCGCAGAGATGCCGATATCGCCATATGACTTCGCTTTCTCCTGATCGATGACCAACTCCAACTGCTCTTTGTCGTCTCCATGCTTTATCACCCGACACTCCCCATGGTTCCTGCCCACACGAACGCGAATGATCCCAGTAAATCCGAATATCCCCTGCCACATCCGATCCTATCCTTCTTCTCCTCATTCGCTAGTGCGTCAACAGACTCATCTTCAATATCATCCCCGCATCACTTGAACTAAAAGCGATCCAAACCCCAGACCCAGCGATGAATTCCCGCAAACACCTCCGTCTCGTTCACTCGTCGAGGCAAGTTTATCATGCGCAGTTCAAGATGTCCTCGGGCGCCACTCGAGCTGAGATGCGGTTGCGAACTGCCCAGGAAGATTTTGGACGAAGATTGGAGACTCGATGGCAGAGTTAGATCTTCGGCCACTTCTGGTAATATCTGCATGGGTGCTGGGGCCATCGGAAAATTATCCGAAGGTGCATCAGCGGGAAGGACTACATCTGACGGACTTGTGAGGGGAGTGGGAGAGCCACGCTCTGGTGAAGGGTGTTCTTTGTTGTCTGAGCCACTTGACATGGTGAACTGAATTGAGTCAGTGGATGCATGACTAGACCGCACTAATAGTCGGGTGGGTCTTCTCCTGGCAGTGGGTCAACGTTGTGTTTCTTACCGACTGACGAGGAGCCAGGTCAGGACCGTGTGTGCAGCCGCCGAGGTTGACGTGATGGGGTTCGAGGTACCCGAGTGTAGATAAGATAGATGAACTGGGGGGTGTGCAGCAGGGTGAGGCGGGGTAGGAGCTGTGAGGTGGGGCAAAGTATGAGTAATGGGGTCCTGTATAGCGGGGCGTTGGGGCAGGGGTGGGGCATCACAGTGTTTCGAAGAGACAGAACGTATGGGGCCCCTTGCCAGTTTGATATGGCTGTTGGTGCCGAGAATCCGCTCAGCCCCTCTGGATTCCTTGGAATATCTGTGCCTTCTGCAGGCTACCACTCGAGTTGCATAGGCCATGGCGAGAGTCTGGAGGAAAAGAAAGCAGCGGATGAAGTGGCGAAGGAAAGGCCATGATCAATGTGACTGTGATGGCACTCGTTCCTGTGACGGTTCTGCTTCGGTGCAGTTGCTGGTTTCAAGTGACCGTTCTTAATCGCACTCAGAGTGTTATGTTAGCCGTTGGAGTTTTGTTAGACCGGCCGCCTCCTACTTGCATTGCAGTGATAAATGATTATAGATGGAGCTTGGGTTGTTCGCAATACTGGCGTAAGTTGGTATAAATGAAGCTTGAGCGGGCTTCGGGTTGCGTCCTAGCTGCCATGTCCTACAACGTTCCTTTGTTCTTCCCCTCCCTCGGCCCTGAATTTATTCCCCCTCCCTCCCTGGAATGTTTAGGTGTGGTTTCTCGAGGCGAGGGCATGAAGGGGGGTGAGGCGTGGATAACAGTTGGCCTTAAAGTCTCAGGATAGTGTGTTGACTGATTTACTCCTGTGTGCCAAGTGGTGCCTTGGGCGCCTGAAAATGAAATTAATGGATTATACCTCATGCCGCCATCCAACAAGCTGGATATAGGAGGTTCAAGAGGACTGTGATTTCGTATTTTAGCCATTTATGTTCGCGTGGGCAGGAGCTGAGGGGAGTGAAGCATCAAGTGGACCAAGAAGAACTGGAGTTGGTGTCGTACAGTATAAGTGAAGCCATGCAACGACGTTGCCACCTCTTCCCTCCCAGAGTCTGAGCCCACGAATCCTACAGCCGCCTTACAAATAGAACACCGGAGATGGAATGGTGGAAAAGAACAGTTCTATGCCACCTTCACGTCCTATAACATTGCTCCACCACACGCCTTCTTACCCCTTCCAGTTCTGATCTCGCTCCGCAGTTCCTGAGCTCATACAATCCCAACATATCGACATTGATATCACTACTGATGTCTCCCAGTTTTCCGACGTCGAGGGATGTAAGGCTGCCCCAAACTCCTACCCGATTCGCTCTCTACTAGTAGAACACCTATGACTTACCTCCAGCCATAGTATTCGCAGTTTATTTGTTATAATTTAGGGCCAAGGATCCCAAGGCTGGACTCGCCAAGCCCTCAATGTGTTTCTCGTGAATGCAGCCCATGGGAGACTGTCGAGTTGTCATAAAAAGGTGGCGGAAAGGGCCAAACGGAGGTGTATGTACGACACTCCGCGTTCGCGGTCATGACTACTCCCTACCCAGACCCTACTCGCAAACTCTGCTTGCTCTTTTCAACAGATAACCTATGATCGCAGAGCAAAACAATGACACTATAGAAGGAGATATCCCCTACCCTACCATATAAACCAAGTCAAAATAATCCGCACCCCTAACATCATTTAAATTTTACACTCTAGAGGCGATTCTAAATGTCAGAAATCGATGGAAAGTGCACACACGGACTATTCATCATATACCTTTATAGTAGATGCCTTCGAGTGTCTGCAAGGTGAGCAACCACATATCCACAGTCCTCACACTGCACACAAGAATGGTCAGAACTATCGCCATAAGGATGTCCAGAATCACAAGTCCAATAAAGAATGATTCGCTCGAGACCAACGAGTCCCATTGGCATTTCACGGAGGCAGTGGAACTAGATATCACAGAGCTGCGGACAATATCAAGGTCCTCCCCGAAATTGAAAGAGTTTTCATTTCGGCTAATCGTAGATTTCGCTGAATTCCCATATATAGGATGTGTTCCTAAATACGCAAAGACCCTAAGCATCCAGCGGCAATGCAACACAAATCCCTGAGAGATGAATTCTCGGACCTCTCAGGAGATGCGAGAAGTGACAAGATTTTGTTGTGGGATGAGAGAAAAATATTGTATAATCCACTTGTACCATGTCCCAACCAATTCCGCCATTGTCCAAAAGTCCCACTGACTAAGTGCCATGCACATACCATGCACATAGAGCAACGGGGAGCGAGAGCCCACTTAGTTACTCCCCCCCACGTAGTATTATATGCCTCTGTTCTCCAGAGAGTTGCGGTCCCGAGGGGATTTTGAGGTAAGTACACTTCCTCCTGGGTTCCTATAAACTCTCACAATATACCAGCCCTTGCACGCACCCCATGTCAGGAAATTCGACTTCGTCGGTCGCGCACTTTTTTTCATCGTCTTCGAATTTGGCTTCCTTGGCCTCGCCTGCCGCTGCCTGGTGCATCCCATTCCCATCCACCTACCACCCTTTGCTTCTCCCATTGAAATCAAGGCAGCTACTACCATCATCGCAGTCATCTGGCATACTCTCGCTGCCCTTGTTGTGAAAGATATCATTTCTTCTATCCGCAGTGCGGAGTGTATGGCACAATATCGACGTACAGGGGACCTCGTACCTGACGAAACAGACAGGGTCTCATGGATTACAAGCGGAATACTGGCAC
>MU151730.1:0-12744 GCA_015584085.1 Macrolepiota fuliginosa MF-IS2
TATTTTATTATATTTCTACACCCTACCCTTACACACACAATACTGGAATGTAAGTATTTTATATGTGGGAAATATGGATGCAAAAGGGACTATACAGTTCTTGTTGGCAGCTGTGAACAGTGTGACATTGCAATGCAGAGTCTTGAAAGTATCAGTTAAATCTGCTTTTAGTATATGTTTGAAATAATGGAACATAAAAGGAAAAGAATGAGACATAAAAGGAAATCTGTCATATTGCATCTATTCCAACATGCAACTTGTATGACTGGTTCATGTACTTTGCCACCAATGCTACTGTCACCCAGCCCAACTTGCATCTTTCATACTAAGCACTCAGCTCTCCCAGATAACACCTACTGTTCCTCCAATCTCCAAATGCAGAGGTTCTGAAACCCTCTCTTGTCAGCTACTTTCATGCATACATCATCCTGCTATCACCAAGCAACCTGAATATTGGCATTGTCACATCTTTGTCATTACCAAATGTCATCCTTTACCACCCTCAGCCCCTCCAATCACTTCATACAGTGGCATCCAAAAGTATTGCATGCCCACATGGTTTCATGATAAGGTAGGCACACTCCAGGACCATCCAATGTCACATGACAAAGTGTGATTTTTCATGACAAACACACTCAAAATACATCATCAATTGAACAGCAAAGTTTTTGAAAAATCTGTTCCCACAGAAGTATAGATACAGGTCATATCTACATTTCTGCAGGAACAGATTTTTTAAAAATATTGCCATTCGATTGATGATGTATTTTGAGTCGAAGTTGGTAGATGCTAAGAGTGTGATCACATGTACATACTGCTGAGGCGCATCAAGTCAATAATATCCAAGGATGCCAGGTATCTCAAAAAGGAAGAAATCAGCTCTCAGAAATCTTGGATCACATTTGAATTTGAAGAAACCATGTATATCACTTGAAGGTTCAGGCATATCCCTTCATTCACTTGCCAAAGTGAGCATTGAAACTGAGAATGATAAAACTATGGGTGATGAAAGGTAGATACTGTTATGAATATACACAACTTCATCACCTTTTCCCCTGCCAGCCTGTCATCCTCAATCTCAGTTGGACTTTGCCCTGCCTCTGCCTATCTGGACTTCTATATATATAAACCAGATCTGACATCTCCATTGATAGTGCTATCCTTGTCTTCTGTCAATTGCTCTTGTTTGGGACAAACAGACACTTTCAATGTGATGAATGTATTATTAGTTTACTACTCACTGTTGACCCTTATGTACATGACTTTGTCATGGACCTGTATGACCCCCCTTTATATACTATAGCTAGTTACTGTGTAACCTTAGCTTAGTATTGTTGTTAACCCATATCCCCCTAGTGGGCCTTTCAGTGTTAGCACTCTGTGAACACTTCTACCTTCCCTTTGATACAATCCTCAAGAGCTCTGTGTGTTGACCAGTTTATCAGGCATTTGTGCTACATCCAGAGTCTGTCTCTACCTACCAGGTGGAGCTTCTCTCAGACTGTGACTGGCACTTATCCCTTCCTCTAGTACTGACATACTATGGGGGTCTCACTGACTTAATTGTGGATAGTACTGGAGGCAACATCCATCTCCAGCTTATCTCTTGAGTGGCTTGAAGCAAGTTATCTTCGAGCATAACAGATACTCCCCAGAACCATTTTTAATTTATCTTTCTAACCCTTAATATCAGCAGGGAAATATGGGAGGTTGGAGCTTCTGAACACCTTATGACAATGTCATCATCAATAACCTCAGATAAAGTTTCTTTTGATGGGAGATCAGAAGTGGGCCAACTTGAAGAAGGGCATGTGAGGGGGCTGGCAGATGATGTGGGGGTCTTGGAGGGTGGAGGTAATGCTCAGGCTGGTAATGAAGAAGAATCTGATGAGGAAGATGAATGTAGTGATGATGAGAGGGGGGGGAAAGCCCAGGATGATGAAAAAGAAAGATGGTGGCACCCTCCATCACTTGAAGCTGCCATGATCACTCATGCAAAGATCAAGAGGGTCCTGTTCCCACCTCAGAAGACTGGCCCTGGATATCACAATCCAGATCTGGATACTGTTCTTGCAACCCATTTGTGAAGCATAAGACAATTCCTCTGGTGCTATATCAATCCAGTGTCAGAATTCCATAACAAATGGATAGCTGCTTCATTATCAACTGTGAAATCATTGGAACAAGGCCCATGGTATGCCTGATGCCTCTGGGAATGGGCCTCAGCCATGATTGAAGATGAAGATCAACTCCCCTACAGTATTTATGGGACCTGGAGTACCTCTTGGATTGACAATGAAGATCTCCAGCAAGAAGTCATGATGTATCTCCAAAGCCTTGGCAAATATATCTCTGCCAAGGATATACAAATTTACATGGACCAGCCAGAGGTCCAGGTCTGCTATGGGATGAAGAAAGGAATTGCACTTTGGACAGCACAAAAATGGCTCAATTGGCTAGGCTTTTGATGGACCAAGGAACCCAAAGGTCAATATTCTAATGGGCATGAATGCAAAGATATTAAGGACTATTGACATCAAATATTTTTACCAAAATGGAAATCAATTGAGCCCTTCTTACAGATCTGGTCTATGGATGGAAGAATAGAGATTGAAATGCCTGAGGACAGTGCACCTCAGCCACAAGAACAAAGAATTGTGGTTTGGTTTCATGATGAATCTACCTACTATGCTAATGATAGACAGCAGAAACATTGGGTCCACAAATCTGAAACAGCAATACCCCAGCCAAAGGGAGAGGGTGTTTTGCTCATAGTTGCTGACTTTGTGTCTGCTGACTCTGGGTGGTTGTGCTCACCTGGTGGATCAGAGTCTGCACATGTTCTCTTCAGGGCAGGGAAGTCTCATGATGGCTATTTCACAAATGATGATATCATTGCCCAAGTAAAAAAAGCAATGGACATTCTCAAAAAATACTTCCCCCATGACAAACACATTTTTGTGTTTGATAATGCCACTACTCATGCAAAGCAACCACCTACAGCACCAGCTGCATGCAACATGCCTAAAGGACCTTCAAAAAGATTCAGAGTCAAGGTGGCAGTGATTGAAGATGGACATGTCAAGTATGGAACAGATGGGAAGCCAATGAAGAAAATAGTGCCAATGGGACTGGGCACTCTACTGGATGGCTCAACACAGTCATTTTATGGTCATGGCCCCCCTTCTCCACCCAAGAGCTACACAATGCTCTCAAACCAACATCAAACAGCTCTGCTCCAGGACAAGACCACATCAACTGGGGTCACCTAAAGGACATACTTGCCAATCCAAGCACACTAGAGAACATACAATTCTTGGCCACCAAATGTATAGAACTATCCACATGGCTGGAATACTTCAAAATTTCCACTTCAGTTATCATCCCCAAACCAAACAAACCAAATTATGCCACCCCGAAAATGTTCTGACCCATTGTACTACTCAATACCCTTGGGAAACTCATCGAAAAGATGATATCAAACCGACTCCAATTCGAATTGGCCCAACTTGACCTTGTTCAACCTCTCCAATTCAGAGGTATCATACAATGCTCAACTGAAGATGCTGGAGTTTATCTCACACACATGGTCCAAAAAGGATGGGCCAAAAAACAAAAAATGAGTATACTAGCCTTCAATGTGGCTCAATTCTTCCCTTCTGTAAATCACTCTCTCATGTGTGCCATTCTCAAATGACATGGCTTCCCTCCTTGTATAGTTAATTTCTTTGTGAACTACTTATCCAAATGATTCACTACAAATTCCTGGGGTCTTTCTACATCTCCTTTATTTCCAGCTTCAGTTGGTGTAGGACAAGGATCTGCACTATCTCCTATTCTCACATCACTTTTACTCTCACCCTTCATGTACCGATTCTCTAACGATCCCTGTTGTAAACTACTCTCTTTTGTTGACAATGGACTTCTTATCGTACAATCAGACTCATTTGAAAAGAACACTAAAACCCTTTCACAGGTCTATGGAGCATGTGCCTCCACTCTATCAAATATGGGCCTTGCCCTAGAGCACACAAAGAATGAAATATTCCACTTCTCAAACCACCCTTGGGCCAAATCAAATCCTGACATGACCATAACAGACAAACATGGTCACAACATCACACTAATGCCCAAACCATTCATTTGATACCTGGGATTTTGGTTTGACTGAGTGCTCACCTTCAAGGAGCATGTATGCTTCTACTCTACCAAAGCATTATCAACAGCAAAATGCCTATGTCTCCTGGGAAACTCAAATTGAGGGCTCTCTCCTATCAACAAGCACATCTTATATTGTGCATGCATTGTACCAATAGCTACATACAGGTTCTGTCTCTGGTACCTCCCATATCAGAAGAAATTATGCAACCTAACAAAAATGCTTGCACACATGCAACAATTGGTGGCTCTATGGATTACAGGAGCATTTCGCACATCTCCAAAAGGTGGAGTGGAATCTATTGCAGGACTCATTCCCATCACCTACCACATCCACAAATTAGCCAAGAGGTGTTCCTTGCAGTACCATACACTCCCACCAACACATCCTCTAAAACTCCTCACAAGAGATGAAGACAACATCATAACCCAAAAACCCAAATACACTTCTCCTGCCTTTGACATGATGAAGGAGAGCACAATCATTTCAGACTGTTTTAACCTTTTATCCTCCCATGCCAAACCTGGCACCTGAATTATCAACATATTTGGAAAACAAATCCACTTCATGGACAATCCTGATCCTTCTGATGACAATGCTGTATGCCAATACCTCAAAGAGGCTAGCAAAGCACACAATCTCTCTTTTTCTTCCAACTCTTGTTTACTTGTTGTGACTGATGGTAGTATACCCACTTCATCTGATGGCAAAGTTTGGTCTGGCTCTTCCATCTTTTATATTTTTGACTCTTCTCCTTCTGATATTCTCCACTTGCTTGTTCAGCCCTGTGGCAAGGTTATCTCTTCTGATGCTGAATCATATGCTCTTCAGCTAGGTTTACTCTCTGCTTTAAATCTCTCCTCCTCTATGTCACAAGATGCTCTGGATTTCTGCCTCATTTCTAATATTTCTATCTTCACTGATTCTATAAGTAGCACTAAACTGTTGTTCGACTACAGTGCTCATAGTGCACATCAAGACACAATCACCATTGCTCCTGCTTTATCATCCTGGTTGTCTATCTCACCCTCCAATACTGTCACCTTCTGGCAGATTCCCTCCACCGCCAAATGGTTGCTCCACCATAAGGCCCACACACTCACAAAATCACTTAAACTCCCTGTACTCCGCAACACCCCCATGTGCACATCACTTGCCTACTACAGAAGAGGATTTGCAAGATACATGCTTTTCCTCTGGCAAAATGCACTCTTTATCACAGACAATGACTACACCAGTCACTCCTTCTTACACCTCAAAGGACCTGGGGGGAAAACTGTACTCCCAACCTACCTACATGGTGGAAACTGGTTACCACACATCAGAGGAGACCCCAAATTATGTGCCTGATTCACAAGGTGCATTCTCAACCATGCCCCCATAGGATCATTCAGACAACAGTTCTTTCCTGGGCAATATGACACATCATGTGAATGCAGAAAGGAGCTGGAAACATGTGAACACATCTTAAATGAGTGTCCACTATACAAGAGGACCTGGACAAATCAGGAACAATACAAGGTTGAAACAATTGTGGGACTTGTCGAGTTCCTTGATGATAATCCAAAAGCATTCACCTTTATAGACAAACAACCAACTAGAGACCAGGAATGGGATTGAGTCATTCTACAATGAGCAGAGCATAGACAAGGACATCAATACATGTCCCCTCAATTACCTGACGATGGCATTAGAAAGCATCTGGAACTCTTTCAATGGTAAGGCCTACTTGGACTTTAACCATTTTCTTCTTGAAGGACAACCTCTTTATATCTATGGAGTTTAGGGCCTAGTTGCCACTCCTGCCCCCTTCCTGGTTCTGTTTCACCTTCTCATGGTTTGGATCATTCACTCGGGTTTGACATTTGGCTTGTCCTTGTCACCTGCTTTAAGATTGCTCACCTCATTTGTTTGCTTGGACATGTTGCCTCATACCTCCCTGTATTTCTTTCTCTTAGATTTCACTCATAGTTTTCAATGGCTTAGATTGCAGTGAAGTATTGGCAGGACAGGGTGCATGGTGGCCCTTCAGTTATTGCAGTGAAGACTGGTGGTACTTAGTAATGATGAGGGCTTTGTTAGTTTTGTTTGTTTACTTGGGACTGCTATCACACACCCCTTTGTAGTAGATACTTCTGCTTGACAATAAACTTGGATTTTAAAAAAAAAACACAGTCATTTTATGACAATGATGGGGTCACATTCAAGGGGACAACTTGAATTCTACAAGAGCATGGCCTTCATATTGAGTCAAAATTGAAGCTCATGTGCTCTCAATTCAATTGCACCTCAGTGGCATGTTGCCAGCAGCACATTCTCTACAATCAACCTGACTTCTGTGAACAGTTATCCACTGTTGAACTCATTTGTAATGAGTGGGGTTTTGAAGTCATATTTTTGCCTAAGTATCATTGTGAGTTGAACCCTATATAACAGTGTTGGGGGCACTCAAAACAGATATACTGTGAATATCCACCCTCATCAAGAGAGGATGTTCTTGAAAGAAATGTCCTGCATTCCCTTGCTGCTGTGCAAGTGGATTCTATTCAAAGGTAAGCATTATCACACCAATATCTATTACTTAACCATTCATCTGGTGCAACCAGATATGCTTGATGATCCATGCACTTTATTGATGCATATTATAATGGACTGGATGGTCAACTTGCTGCCTGGGCTGTTATGCTCAAAGCTAACTCACTTCAAGCCACTCAAGAGATAAGCCAGAGACAGATGTTGCCTCCAGTACTATCCACAATTAAGTCAATGAAACTCCCATAGTACATCAGTACTAGAGGAAGGGATAAGTGCCAGTCACAGTCTGAGAGAAGCTCCACCTGGTAGGCAGAGATAGACTCTAGATATAGCATGAATGCCTGATAAACTGGTTGATGCACAGAGCTCTCAAGGGTTGTATCAAAGGGAAGGTAGAAGTGTTCACAGAGTGCTAACACTGAAAGGCCCACTAGGGGGATATGGGTTAACAACAATACTAAGCTAAGGTTACACAGTAACTAGCTATAGTATATAAAGGGGGGTCATACAGGTCCATGACAAAGTCATGTACATAAGGGTCAACAGTGAGTAGTAAACTAATAATACATTCATCACATTGAAAGTGTCTGTTTATCCACAACAGGAGTAATCAGTTGAGGGTCAAGGAATCACTATAGACAGAATAAGAAGAGAGGGCAATGGATCTGGTTTATATATAGGATTATTTTAGATGGGCAGATAGGAGCAAAGCAGAGGTTAAACTTGATTTGGGATGATGGCTAATTGGAGGGTACTGATGAAGTCATGTATTCATAACATCAGTGGTAAAACTGATAATTATTGCAGTCATTTACATGCCCTTTATATACTACTGAGAGAGTATAATAATAACTATTCTAGAAAGGACTGTGACTATGCATGAGTCATACAATGCTGCACACTATCTAAGTATAGATAGAAGAGAATAGAATGGAAAGGAATGGAAGAATCTCTTATAAGATCATTCTAGTATATTCTGTCCAAATGATGTAGGATCACCTGATATGTGATCTTGTGGTATTGTCCACATGATCTAGTCATGTGTATCACTTTTATGACACATTAATGAGTCACAATGGGGCCATGAGTGGAGCCTTGATAGACTACAGGATATCATGTTATAAACTAAAATACATAGGGTTTTCCAACTATGGACCCAAAAGGTGAGCCACATCAAACTCATCCATGATTTTTTCAGGAAGTACACAATGGCCCTGGTACTTCTTGCTTGCCCAAGCTGCCTGTTTCCCAGTCAATTCTTTTGCATATGCATCAATAAATTGGTGTGAACAGTTCAAAAATCTGATGAATTTCATGAAGTAATCATCACCAAGTCATCAAGAATAAACATACCATTGAATTGTCACAAGGGGCACAGCATTGAGTGACATAAGCATGTTATCTCTCAAGTCTTCTTCCCTTGTTGATGGTGGCTGTAATTGGTACAGTCTCTTCACATACCCCCAGCACTGTTCTGTGGGGTTTAACTCACAGTGAAATTTCAGAAGAAAGATCACTGTGATCCCATGCTCATTGCACTTTGTCTCAAGCTGTGACCATTCCACTGTGAAATCTGGCTGACTGTAGAGCATGCCTTGACAGCAACACTTTGCTGCTATTGGGTCCCCTTGCACACAGGTGAGTCCTTTACATTCAAGTTTCACCTTTTTCATAGCCCCATATCCTCACTCTTCCAGAATCACAGCAATACCCTTGAACCATCCAGCCTTCAGATGACCCTGAGGGAAATATAGAGTCTGTGGGGTTCCATCTGGCAATGTTCTGTCATGTATTTTCACTTTCTCCTTCAAGATCTTGCCATCTGGTCCATATACTGGCCTTCCCTTCTCATCTTGAACCTGTGCCCAGCCACCAAATGTTTCAGATGGATTTCTTGGCATGTTGCAAGCAGACAAGGAATTGTCAGCTCACTTTTGGTGTGTTGTTGCATTGTCATAGATAAAGGCATGATCTTCATCTGGATAGTCTTGTTCCAGGATTTCAATAGCCTCTTCCACCTGGCTTAACACATCAACATTTGTGTAGTATCCATCCCTCTCTTTCCCTGCACAGAAGACTCACTGTGCACTTTGCTTCCCATCCCTTGACTGCAACCATCCATGATCAGCTGATACAAAATCAGCAACCATCATTGACACCCCTTCCCCCTTGGCATAAGGCTTGGCTGTTTGATTTTTGTGTACCCAGCATTTATGACAACAATCATTTGCATAGAATGTTGATTCATCATGATGCCAAACAACAGTACATTGTCCTTCTCCCATTGGTTCTTCACATCCATCCTAAGTATAGGCTTGCACTTGCCCCTCCATCTTCTTCCAGGCTAGAATGAATGTAGCCTGACAATATCTAACCACATCTTCACACTCATGACCATCAACATACTGTCCCTTTAGATCTAGGAGCCACCAGTGTCCCATCTGCCATAACCATTGTTGTGCCATTTGGGTAGATATCTCATTCTTGATCCCATAGTGCTCCTGGATTTCTACTTGGTTCACAAAGATGACAATATCTTCAGCACAAATAGTGTCACCAAGCCCTTCAAGGTAAGTGTGGATTTCAGCAGCCAGATCTTCATTGTCAATGTAACTCCCTGACCATTGCCCATAGGGATTTTGTGGGATAGACTGGTGCTGAATATATTTCTGTCCCCATGAGCATAAGCATCTTGGCCATGATGTGTCACCACAACACTGGGACAAGGTGGCCTGACAAGAGGAATCAATCCATTTTCAGTATGTCTTTGATAAGGGTGCTGTGTATAGATGAATAACTGAAGCCATAGCTCTCAGTCTTTCATGGATGAAGGGATTATCAGGGTAGGTATTTGATTTTAGGAGGATATTGAGATCATGTAGAGCCTTCTGAGCCTCTTCAAGAGGTGGTGGTTTTCATGGGTTGGCCTCCTTGTCTTCATTATCATTAGAACTATCCACCTCTGGATCAGAATCAGACTCTGCTCCATCCACCTGCATATCTAAGTTCTTGTCATCTCCCATCCCTGAACTTTGCTCCACCATCTGTAGGCTGGTGGTCTTATATCACTGAGTCAATATTATGGCAATAGTATGTGAGATTTTACAGCATACCATTCTGTTTTCATCACAAGGGCTCTCTGATTGAGCCAGCTTGGGCCATTTTTGTGCATATCTGCCCAGATTAGCAGTCTGGTGCTTGCCCTTGCACCTGGGCATATTTTCAAGATTTTCAATAGAGGTGCAGCCATATCTCTATTGATGTGTCATATGATGCATGTCTGTATTCCCCATGATAATTCCCCCCTTCAAATCACTAAGGATGTGCATAGAGGCAGTCTATTGCTTAAATTCAACCTACAGTTTGTGTGTGTTATAGCTACAGACTGTAGGTTGAATTTATCTAATTGAGGGGTGCAATAATATTCCTTAGATTTTACAGTGGTCTTCATTGAGGAATTGTCATGTTTTGTCACTTCAGCATAGTCACTTTTGCTTGTTGCCTACCTTATATAGTGTGCAGTTGTCAGTTCACAAGACCAAGCTGGGAGGGATCATTATGAACTGTAATTTTACCAGGAATGATGGTCATTTCTCCTTGAAGCAGCATCAATGGGATTCATCAGTTTTATACAGACTCCATGTGATGGGAGGGAATAGGGAGTGGCATACCAAGGCCATTTTCCACACAGATATTCAGATCTCCAACTTAAATTGATGATCCTCCCCAGCTATCCAGTGCAATGAAATCCATAGACAAGATATCACTATCACAAGCCACAGTTGACACATTCACAAATATAATCATCACCATGCTGACTGATGCCTTCCCCCTGTTGAAAGCAGGCCCAGTAGTGTAGCAGCTGTACTGGGAAGGAAAGAAACTAGACTTACTGATCGTTCAAGATGTTGAGTAGAGAAGTATAGTCAAGTAAGAGCAAAGAGTATTCAAAGTAGAATTGTCTGTAGAATTAAGAGTGAAATTGTAGTGGGGGCTCTCGGTCCGAAGGTGTGTGTGTTTGTGAGCATGATGGCATCCACTCGTTGTTGTCTTGTGACCCAAGGTAAGTAAAATACAAAACTTGGTTTGAGGGGAAAATGTAATGAATTTTGGTACTCAGCAATGGTTGTTAACACTGAGGAGCCAACCCAAAACAATAATAGTGGGGATTGAAGCTGTCTGAGCTTCGAGACTAAGAGGAAAAGGTGGGGATAGATTGACTGGAGAATTATTACAAAGTTTGTAGAGGTATATATACTACAGGAGGCCAATATTCTATGGAACTACGGATGAGTTAGGGAACAAGTAGGAACATTTGAGACTAATATTCTGACTGGAAATTACAATAAGACTGTCAACTGTAAGTATAAGGGGGAAAGAGGGAAAGTTGGTGAAGGGGATAGATGATGAGGTACTTAGTGAATAAAGTTGACTATGTAGGTTAATGTGAACAGAACTAATAAATGAAATGAAATTGTAAAAATAGAAACCTATGGAATGGGGAATGGAGCATGGGTGCTCCAATGTCCAGTGACACTGGTCAGGTGTCCGATTTGGTGAACCAGGGCCATGAGGTGGCTGCACAAAGCCAGCGAGCAGTCAGGCTTTACAAAATACATGCCCTTTATATACTAAAAGTATTACTAGTCCATAGTAACTACATGCATAAGGAGCATAGTGAGCATAATGAGCTGCACAGTAGCATCAACCAGTAGTGTTTAGAGCATAGGGAGCAGTGCAGCAAGATGAAATGGAAAGTAATCATATTGCATAGGGTCAGGGTAACCCTAAGTCACTTAGGTCTGAGATAATCAGTAAGCACCACAGGCATTTATTAGTAAGGCATTATTATGGCTGACATGGTCAATGTAAGGGGAACCCCCATTTCCAAAGACTTTCCCATGATTCCCAAAGGCTTTCCCACAGTTTCTGAACCCATACAACCTTCCAACTTTCCAAGTCCCAAACCCAACGACTTTCCCATGCTTTCACAACAAGTGCATACATTCCCCCCTCAGTCCCTGAGTGCCCCCTTGCCCCAGTCAACCCTCAACCCACTTGCACAACCCTTCCAGCCCCACAGAAACTCCAGAAACATGAAGGACAATTAGGAACCATTGTAGGACCAAGGACAATAGGCAGCATTGTCTCGCATATGTAATTGTACCAACATCATACAATTTTGGGCTTATTGTAGGACAATGGGCAGGACCTAGATACAAGC
Organism: Macrolepiota fuliginosa MF-IS2; assembly: GCA_015584085.1. Taxonomy (NCBI): domain Eukaryota; kingdom Fungi; phylum Basidiomycota; class Agaricomycetes; order Agaricales; family Agaricaceae; genus Macrolepiota; species Macrolepiota fuliginosa. Next base: position 11,919 of record MU151730.1, read on the forward strand.
ATGTAGGCCCTTCAGGAGTTCCTTATCCAATTCTCTAAGGATTCTCCTGAAGGTATGCACCCCTTGTACTAGTTACTGGATCAATGTACTAAGGATTCTCCTGAAGCTTCAGGTTTCATATAAGTCCATCTGGGATTATAGGGAAGTCCCTAGATCCTTCAGAAATGCACTTTCCAACTTTCCCATGCCCAGTCGCCCTTACAGTCAATAGCTGTGAAACCAGTACAGGGACTACATTTATCAGTAGTTATATGGCTTGTGAGTATCAAAGAACCCTCACTAGACATGCTACTGAGCCTTGTGAGGATGCTCAAAAGATATAGTTAGTCATTGGTACCCCTTACCAGAAAACTGTACAGTATTGATGATTCACACTACCATTAGTTTGTGACAAATATTCCATTAACTATAAGCTATACTCAAGAGTGGTGCCTCATTAGCTATGTTCACCAAATCAACAGTCAAAGAGATCAGTACATACTCATTAGGAATGACCCCAAGATCTAACAATCGTGGTCTGATCACCCAAATGCAGTGAATATTGATGTAGTCATTACTAGATCTCAATAGGCTGGGCTCATGAGATTGCACACTTAGTTAGTGATGCAGAATAATTATGCAGAATATGTATGGGCCAACCTCACAACCATAGTAAACAGAAAAATGGCCTGAACCAAGCATGTCTCTCAGGATTATCAGCAAAGAGATATAATATTCATAAGCCTAAGAATGAGCATGTGTGGCAGCACTCTCAATAGACCAATAAACAGATGGCCATTGTGTGAGCATGGCTTGGGAGCAGGGTACCTGGGAGGCACAGGAACAA
>MU151731.1:0-12544 GCA_015584085.1 Macrolepiota fuliginosa MF-IS2
ATATCAATACAGTCAAATCTGGGTGCTCCTGTTGCACAGATTTCAATCCCAATATATACTGGTCCAATTCATCAGAAGAATGAGGCTAGGAAACCCATTAGTTTCAATAAATAAGACAATCAATATAAACCCACCATCAAAAATTTGGCACCCGTACCACCTGTCCTCTTCACACCAACAGGATAGCTTGATCCACAGCTGAGGTGGTCAAAAGTGAGATCACACAATGCAACCTCTGTCACCAATCCCCTATTTTTGAATCCCCCCTGGCATTCCTGAAATAAGGCTGATGGTGAGATAGGTATAACATTAAAAGGATAACAATGTACCTTCCAAAACTTATTCAACCACCCCCAAAAATCATCACAGAAAGCAGCACGAATATAGAATGTATACAGGTGGGTGGTGTCAACTTGACCTAGCATATCAAGGCATCTGGACTGGATATCCTGTGAACTAGAAGCTCCTATCATTTTCTTCCTAGCCAAATCATGGACCAATAATCCCCAAACAGTAAATTGCATTTGACGAAGAAAATCTGCCTCATATGGACTTTTTTCCTCCACCAAAACATTCATGGAGTAATATTGCTTTCCAACACCTAAGAACAAAAGGCATTAGCTCCTGGAGTTTAGAACAATACCAGATAGAGGCACATACCTGGAGACATTTCTTGAACCAAATTCTGCATGATGCCAAAGCACTGTTCAAGAAAGTCATTACCAGCCTGGAGAGAGTCAATGAAAAAGCTCCCAGATCGTGTTGAAACCCCCAGGTAGTCAGCGAAAGAAGCATGGATGAAGGTGACGGAAGCCCTTTCAGCCCTCTCGGGGGGCGGGATGACAAGCACGGAGTGGAGTTTGTGAAGGGAAGCATAGATGGTGTTCAGTTCGAGGTGATAAACTTTCGAAAATGCCTTGAGGTTTTTCATCTGAATGTAGTCAGGGAGATGCTTTCGACAGAGATTATGGCCCAGGACGAGTTTAGCAGTTGGCCACGAACGCTGTGGGATGGACAGGAGGATATGTGTGTACAGAGCGTCCAGAGTAGCGAATGGTTGGTCTCCAGATTCCATGACTTTAGAGTGGTCAATAACGGACAGGACGACATCGAGACGGGATTCCGGATCAGCATGATCTTCATCACCGATGAAGCGCGTAGCAACTTCCGCGAAGACAAAAAGGCCGGAGGAGGTATGGGTGAGTTGAAGCCGCTGCGTCTCACTCGGCCAGTGCGGAAGAACATATGGGAACCGTGCCCGGATAGCGTCGAAACGAGTGGTGAGAAAACGTTCGACGTCCTGACATGCCTCGGTGGAATCGACAGGGATGTATTCCTGCCAGTGGCTGGTCATGACAGCAGGTTCGCGAAAGGTCAAAGAAATGTTGGGTTCAGGTCGACTCGAGATGACCCAGACGAGGGGGACATCCGGGTAGTCACGAACGAAGTCACTGATGAGCCGGATGATATCGCGCTGTGGACCCTGGCCCTCACATTCATCTAACCCGTCCAATAAAATCCCAAGAGCCTCTCTGCCTTGCCCAATCCTCCTGTGAACGAAGGGCGCAACAATGAAAATCTTGAACTGTTCTCTCATTCCCTTCTCGAGTAGCTCCGGGTCCAAGGCAATCTGTTCGATGACGAAAGCACGATAGGAAGGGATTCTGACGGCGAGCTGGTAGGCGATGGTGATGAAGACGCGTTTGGGGTCATTGCGATCATTTGGTCTGGAAAAGAAGAGTGTTGCGCCAAGACGATTGGCGGCGGCGAGGGCCTCGGCGAATGTCTGAACGACGGCTGATTTCCCGACACCAGCGGGACCGGAAATCCACAAGAAGGCCTTCTGGGGGTCCATATGGAAGAACCAGGTGCGCATCCTTTCCAACATCTTCACCCGTGTGCCAGGGTGGCATTCAGGAGGGGGATCGCGAGCGGAAGAGTCGTACTGAGCACCGCGGATGATCTCCTTGAGCAACTTTTCCATCTCTACGGATCCATTTCAGACCTTACACACGACTTGAACATACACATGACTCACCAGATGAACTGTGGCTAATGGTTTCTTGGGAGTATATGTTAAAATTCTCCACGATCCAACCACTAGCGCCCGCGAAAGCGCCGGAGGCTGTGGCAGATGCTTGAAGTGGGTTCGTCGGTTGGGGTGAGACCTGAGGATGGGGACTGGCAATCGCAGGGGAGTTGCTACAAGATGGAGCGTCAAGGCCAACAGGAGTAGCCGCAGAGTAGGCAGTGGCGATGGGTGTGGGATGAGTGGGATTGTTGGGAGGGATAACGGCAATGGAGGGAGTGGGGGGAATGGTCTCGTTGGGAGTTAACGCAACGCCGGTGGACAGAGTTATGTCGTTGCTCTGAGGAACGGGGACGTCGGAAGAATACACGGATGCTGAGTGCCAACCACTCTGGGTAACGGCAGCATTCGAATAAGTGTGTGTCTCATCATCAGAGAAAGGTGCGATGTTGAGGGATGGTGCTGGGTTGGTATTTTTAGGAGGTTTGTTGTGTGTTATGGTATCAGAGGGAGACCCTAGTCCGGACATAACTCGCTTTGGTTCAGCACTATCACCAGGTGCATCCGTTGGGCGCTTGGCACCGCCGTGATCGTATTGAGGGCCAGTGACATTAATGGGGGAACGGGTGTCGTGATCAGATGGGGGGGCACTAATTATACGAGTCTCAGGAGTAGATTTGGTGGACGAAGATGCGGCAGGAATTGTATCGGCGGGAGAGGTTGGCCTCGATACAACATTGGGAGAAAGACGTGAGAAGAAGTTCTTGAACGCTGCCCGTTTTGACCGGGGTTTGTTGGGGTCTGCCATTGCGTTGCTGGTGCGGCTGGATCAACGACAATGGGAGCGAGCACAAGGAAGTCGATGTGGTCAAAGAGAGATCCTGTGCAGCCATGAGGCGCTCAAGGTGACAGCCTGAAGGAAAGCCATGTGACATTGCAAGTTCTGGATTATCATCCACCCAAGCGCTCGAGCGCTGGACAAGAATAGCTGGGGACTGCACACCACACAATCCCAACAGCCGAACCTCAACACTACCTAAGAAGGGTCCTGAATCTCTCCGCATGAATATCTTGCATCCCCTGACATTCTTTCGTAGTTTCTAGCACCGAGTGTAGAAGTCTCCGATATACGCGTCCTCGTCCAATCCTAACTGCCCAACAGGCAACGTCGCTCTCGTTATTATACTCCACGACCACCCAGACACAATGCCAAATCCAATGCCGTTCCCATCAACGCCCTCCGTCTCAGGCACGCAACTGAGCAGGCCAACCGACAAGAACGACACACTAGAACTGGGTCTACGGGATTCTGAGTTCGGCCATGAGGATATGAAGTGGAGAAGGGGTGGCTCAGGCGAATGGATGTACGGCAGCTGCATCACGTCTAGGTCCGTGGCAAAACACTCGGCGCCAAACTGACCCGCACAGCTAGGGGGCGATAATGAGAATCTCGTCGCTAGCAGCTCGTTGAATTGAAAATGTACGCACCCGGCATGATTCAATAACGGTCGAGATCGGGTGGACGGTTGTAGTTGACCATAATATTGACGTGCTCTACGTCGAATTCACGACCAAAGATGTCAATGGCTACATGCTTCTCGAAGGCCTTAAAGTGGTGTAACGTTTAATGCTAGAATCTAGAGTCAGTGAAAAGACTATTTCCAGTGTTAGAGTTTACGTACCATTGAGAAGGGCCAGAGTGGATGCTAAAAGATGGGAAATTGAAAGAGACAAGTAACTTGCCCAGCTCGATGGACCATGTAACAACCTGAGGAGTCATTAGCAGATGGGCTGACAAGTGCAAGCAATGCCTGGCTTGTTTGAGCTCGGGCGGCGTCAAGCAATCATTGAGCTTCCGGTTTTCCTAGGCTATCCAATTTCATACATCTATTGTGTCCGTCGTCGCATTAGAAGGGATAAATATGTGAGGATTTCATGGTGAATAGATCTGGGAGGAGGCGAGGATTGAGGAGACGGAGGAGAGGTATGCAGCTGATAAGGAAAAAGAGCTTGCTGAGGAGAAATGGATGTGGCAGATAATGGAGGAGAGGGCAAGGGCGAGGCACCAATTGGCGGCTCTAGGAGAGTTCGATGAGCGAAGATGTGCCGAAAATAAGTGAAAGCGTACCTAGGGGGTGCCACGTGGGTGGGGTGGGGGTAGAGTCATTAGGACTCTGCTGCTTTGCTATGCCCTCAATCGACACGATGCAATCGTATCTTCATTGTCTCATGTTTCCTGCTGTGCAGCCCGCTTCGCTGCCAAATAGAAACCAGTGCGTGGAAAAGACACTATTGGTTTACAACAAAGCGGCGGGTTCCTCGAGAGCGTCGTCTTCCATGTTCTGAGATAAGGAGACTCCTGCCCGGTCGGTGATAGGTGAAACACTGATTAATTCTTCAAGGGATTTTGCCTAGTCCGCCGCAACCGAATATGTTTCCGATCATCACCATTGGACGCCTTCTTCCTCCTTTCGTAGCTTCAACCTGGCGTCGAAGGCCGACAGACGACCTTGCTAATATGATATTCTGCTTTTTATGTGGGCGTGTTAACAACGTAATATCCTACACGTTGGACTCCAATGTAGGCACCCATCTCCCTAACTGCTGGTTTGGACACTAGACAATGAGGGTAAGGAGCGCTTGGAGGCATCAACGCGCTGCTGTACATGAGAAATGAATAATAGATCATTCAGAACGAACACTTACTTTCTAGTAATGATTGCGCTTGCAACCACTGGTAGATTTGTGCAAGCTCCCTGGAAGATCCAATGTGACGTCCATGACCCGTAGGTATTTGACCATAGAACTTCAACACTTCATAGCACTGATTTATCGCCTCCGTCGTATCTGAGGAAGACGGCGGCGAAGAAAGACGGTGGTGAGGCTGATGGTAAAGAAGAATGTGGCTGAGGGATTCGATGGATGGTGTTGAAAACGTCAGAAAATATCGGAATGGCACCAAAGACTGCAAGGAATTTGTTTCCTGAATCACTGCTGATAGGACGAGCAGGTTATTATTGGGAGAATGGCTGCAGCGTAGAACTTAAGTGACCGTGTGAAGATGCCTGACAAATGACGTAAGTGTTCCCTTTCGGGTATCCAATGTCTGTTCCTCCGTCAGAGCACCAACGCGGGCCTCAGCGTTCTACACTCCCAGTCCATCCCCCGCTCCCAGCCGTATATCCCTCTTATGCATTCTGCCATACCGACTGTTCAGCCCAGCTGTAGCGTCTGCTATCGCATTATTCTCAGGCGCTGCAGGAAATGTCTGGCAGGGTACTAGGCCCAACCACCGGCTTAACATCCCACGCCAGAACAACTGCACCCTCACTTGCCTATCCTTTGCCCTCTTCTATCGATGTAGCCGTGGACCAATTGAACACGCGTGCATTTCAACTTGTACACCCACGCAAAGCGAGTCTTCCTCAGCTAGAACAACTAGGCTCTTTCCTCAGAGGAAGGCCCAGGAATTCTTCCCAGTCGGAGCACCCACACGAACTCTATCCTCCTCCAGCTCACCCCCCCTCCCCCGCCCCACAGACATCCCGCGCATCCCGCCACAACAACACATCTTCTCCCAACCAGCTCCAGCCCTCCACATCTCAGCTGCAGCAGTCTGCCGGCCTTGCTCTTTCACAAATGCTCAGATGCAGCAGATCAGCTGGCAACGTCCAGCAGCAGCAGCAACAAGCCCGGGCTCAGCTCGGGCTCAAGCTCAAGCTCAGGCGCAAACACAACAACCACAGACTCAGGCCAGCACCCAACCTCAGACCTCCCATAACTCAGGCCGCACTTCCTCTCGCGGGACTCTCCCCGTCCGCTATGCTGCTGCTACAGCTGGCACTGGCACTGCCATGAGCCCTCCAGGCATCAACCACGCACGAGCCAACACCACCTCAAACAACAATTCCACAGGCCCAGCAACACATCGCATCCGCCTCGTTCCTCATCTAGACACCAGGCGCTCCTTGCGCTTTGACCCCGTTGGCTACGATCTACGTGAAGGTGATCCCGCCCTCCGTATCGGGCGCTTCACGGACCGTTCTGGTCTTGGGCTCTCCGCCATCAATTCTCTCAATTCCAACAAACTTGCGTTTGGATCTAAAGTCGTCTCTCGTGCTCGTGCTGAAATCTGGGTTGAGACAGGCGGTAAATTCCATATACGTGTACCAAATCGTCCAATGGGAGGTTTTTAAATTATGGGAGGTTGAGTGCGGCGAATATGGAGAGTAGGCTGTTCCAGATCAAGGACGTTTTGCAGTTGGGGGTAGATCATCGAGGTGGATTATCAGGGAGAGGCGGAGGATATTTATAAGAGCATGAAGATCGAGGTTGAGATTGGGAGGGAGTGGCAGGTGGGGGTAAATGTTTTCGAGTGAGTCTTTGTTCGAGTAGTGATAGAGAGCCGGGTTATTGACTGTGCGTTGCTTCACGACGGCGTTTAAGAATCTCAAGGCGTTTGCTGAGCCTGTACACAGTGCTGCAGGCGTGCCACACGCTGGGAAAATCAAGGCATTGGCAATACCCGGATGCTGCATTTGTACGTCCTTATTTCTTATTGTATTTGATACTAAACGCCCCTCGTACTACAGGTTTATTCCGCGTGACAGGCCGCCAGGCGCTCTTTATCGCCCCTTGCTCGCATACGTTCCATTGCAAATGTATTCGGCCTATCCTCGAAGCACACCACCCTGCATTCTCCCGCCCATTATGTCGGACATACGCCGACCTCGAAGAAGACGTCGAGGTAGACGAAGGCAGTTGGGAAATCGACGTCAGCGAAGAAGATGGAGAGGGCAAGGATAACAACCATCCTACACCGATTTCCTTCTGGTGCTGAAGGCGACAGCGATAATGATGGTCCAGGCATCATCAGCGGTGGGGAAGGCGATGATGATAGAATGGATGTTGGCCAGGACCAGGTGGTACGCCCCGAAGTCGTACTTGAGGAACCTGAGCCTGACGAGGGCGAGCCTCGTACGGGTGAGTGTTCTTAGTCCTTCCTCCCTGACCCTTTGGCATTGTCTTTGGATTCCGATTCTTTATGTTCTTTTCCCTGCCTTTCCTTCTTTTAATGTTTTACTTGTCCCTTTATTTTTCATTCAATGATCTTTCTTGGAGAGCACGTGGGCATGGGGCTCAGGAGTGCCATTTGGCTCCATATCATTCATCTTTCACGTCACTGGTGGGCTCTACCATCTATTCTTTTGTTGCATATCCATCGGACCTTCTACCATTCCTCCCCCTCCGCCCGCCGTCCACGGTCCACAGTCCCTCTATTATCTTCCACACTCCGTTCTCGACATTATTTTCGGCACCATCCCAATTTCGGCCTACCCTATACACCAAGGGGGATACAGCCGCCGCCGCGGGCCCATAGCCAAAGTATCATCCTTTGACAGTTCCGGATGATAGGCCAATGGTGAAAGGTGCCAGACGCGGGGCTCCTCGAGTGTACCAGAGGCTGTGAGACCGGCGTCCCTTGTTCGAGGCCCTTTTTCCTCGGCTGGGGATATTTTTGGGACTCTTCGAGTTCTTTTTTTTGTATCTGGGGTTCAGGTGCGGGTTCGGATTTGGGTTCCTGGTACCTTGGGTCTGGGGCCCTTTCCCTTTCTTCCGTCCCGTCCAATCACACCCCCCTTTTTCGTTGCGCCCCCCGCTTTTTTTTCGGCTTCGGCACTCCCGCTTCTTTGTATATCTGTGTTGGCTCATCCGAGGTCGACGTGTTGGGTTGTGTTAGTGATTTAGGTTGGGGAATTCCTGTGGTGCTTGGCGGAGGGTCACGAGAAGATCTAGATGCATGATTATCAAATTACTCTGTGATTCATGTCCTTGGACCTGCGTCACCCTTCCCTCTGATTTTCATAACCACAAAATCTCTGTCGATGCAGTATTTGTCGATCTTTGGAACGCTGCCTCTCCGCCCTTCATTCCTCTCCTTCCTTTCGGTCTCTCTTTCCGTTACTATTTTCTTTCGTTTCTTAATAATTCATTACTCCCCAAAGCGCAATCGCTAATGTATCTTCATTCCCAATTCCTACGCAACACCCACCACGAACCAATCCAATTATCACCATCACCCGACGGCGCAGGCTCCGGCTCAGAAGACATCAACTCCGACATCGCTGCCGCTGCTGCTAGTACAAACCCTCACCTACCGAGTATCACCGTCAGTAACCCGACCTCTGCTATCGCCGCGATGCAATGGGGCAGTCCCGGAGCTGGGTCTAGTGCATCTGCGAGGGGTGATTCGCCCATTCCTTTGAACCTGGGTGTGCCCGGCCAGGTGGCCGTCGGTGTTGGTGGAGTGGGAGGTGATGATGCCGAGTTGGGGTTGGTCGTAGATGCGGGCGTCGTTGGGATGAATGGTGACACTGTTAGTGGCAAACAGAAGAGATGAAGACGGAGGGCAGAGGGTCCTTATTAGGTGGCATATAGGCATACATCATATTTTTAGTTCCTCGTTTTTCTACCCTTCAGCTCTGTTTCCTCGTGACTCTTTTACTCTGTTTTTTGATTATTGTTTTTAGTTTGAGTTATGTGTATTAATGAATTTGAATTTAAATGATTCTTAATGTACATATATTGGGTATTTATTAGTGAGCTGGTAGCAATGATCAGGTACTATATAGTGTATGTTGACTCAGTAAGGGTATGGGATACAGTAATAAAGGTCACTGACTGCCCTTTCATAACAAAAGAAAGCACTCCTCTTTTCTGGTGTACTCCCACAGATCAGCACCATCAAATCTGGCTGTTCTTGTTGCAGAGATTTCAATCCCAATACATATTGGACCAATTCATCAGAAGAATGAGGCTAGAAAACCCATTAGTTTCTATAAATAAGACAATTAATATAAACCCACCATCAAAAGTTCAGCACCTGTACTACCTGTTCTCTTAACACAACTAGGATAGCTTGATCCACAGCTGAGATGATCAAAAGTGAGATCACCCAATACAACCTCTTTTACTAATTTCCTATTTTTGAGCCCTTTCTGAGATCCCTGAAATAAGGTTGATAGTGAGATAGGGATAACATTAGAAGAATAACAATTACCTTCCAGAATTGTTTCAACCACTCCCAAAAATTATCAGACAAATAGTCAGGGATATAGAATGTATACAATTGGGTGGTATCAACTTGACCTAGCATATCAAGGCATCTGGACTGGACACCCTGTGCACTAGAAGGTCTTATTGGCCGCTCATTGGCTAAATCATAGAATAACAATGCATCAACAGCATTTTGTAACCCAGCAAGAAATCTTGACTCATGCAAATTTTTCACTCTCCTCAAAGCATCCATCGAACAATGTTGCTGACAGTTTCTAACACCTAAGGACAAAGATACTTTAGCTCTCGCGGCATAGAACAACACCAAATGGAGGCACATACCTGGAGACAGTTCTTGAACCAAATTCTGCATAACACCGAAGCACCGTTCGAGAAAGTCATTACCAGCCTGGAGAGAGTCGATGAAAAAGCTCCCAGATCGTGTTGAATCCCCCAAGTAGTCAGCAAAAGAAGCATGGATGAAGGTGACAGAAGCATCTTCAGCTTTCTCGGGAGGCGGAATGGCAAGCACAGAGTGGAGTTTGTGAAGGGAAGCATAGATGGTGTTCAGTTCGAGGTGATAAACTTTCGAAAATGCCTTGAGGTCTTTCACGTCAACATAGTCAGGGAGATGCTTTCGACAGAGAATATGACCCAGGACGTGTTTAGCAGTTGGCCACGAACGCTGTGGGATGGACAGGAGGATATGTGTGTACAGAGCGTCCAGAGTAGCGAATGGTTGGTCTCCAGATTCCATGACTTTAGAGTGGTCAATAACGGACAGGACGATGTCGAGGCGGGATTCTGGATCAGCATGATCGTCATCACCGATGAAACGCGTAGCAACTTCCGCAAAAACGAAAAGGCCGGAGGAGGTATGGGTGAGCTTAAGGCGCTGCGTCTCACTTGGCCAGTGTGGAGAAACATATCGGAAGCGCGATCGAATTTTCTCGAAACGTTTTGTGAGGAAGAGCTCGACATCCCGGCATGCCTCGGTGGAATCGACAGGGATATACTCGTGCCAGTGATTGATCATGATAGTGCCCTCTTCAAAGGTCGAGCAGATGTGAGGTTCAGGTCGACTAGAGATGACCCAGACAAGGGGGACATCCGGGTAGTCACGAACGAAGTCACTGATAAGTCGGATGATGTCACACTGGGGACCCTGGCCCTCGCATTCATCTAGCCCATCCAATAAAATCCCTAGAGCCTCTCCGCCTTGCCCAATCCTCCTGTGAACGAAAGGCGCGACGATGAAAATCTTGAACTGTTCCCTCATCCCCTTCTCAAGTAACCCCGGGTCCAAGGCAATCTGTTCGATGACAAAAGTGCGATAGGAAGGGATCCTGACGGCGAGCTGGTAGGCGATGGTGATGAAGACGCGTTTGGGGTCACTGCGATCATTCGGTCTGGAAAAGAAGAGGGTTGCGCCAAGACGATTGGCGGCGGCGAGGGCCTCGGCGAATGTCTGAACGACTGCTGATTTCCCGACACCAGCAGGGCCGTATATCCACAAGAGGGCCTTCTGGGGGTCCATATGGAAAAACCAGGTGCACATCCTTTCCAACATCTTCACCCGTGTCCCGGGGTGGCATTCGGGAGGGGGATCGCGAGCGGAAGAGTCGTACTGAGCACCACGGATGATCTCCTTGAGGAGCGATTTCATCTCTACGGATCCATTTCAGACCTCACACACAGTTTGAATACACGCATGACTCACCAGACGAAGTGTGGCTGATGGTTTCTTGGGAGTATATGTTAAAATTCTCCACGATCCAACCGCTAGCGCCCGCGAAAGCGCCGGGGGTCGTGACAGATGCTTCAGGTGGGTTTACCATTTGGGGTATGACCCGAGGGTGGGGACTAGTAATCGCAGGGGAGTTGCTACGAGAAGGAGCGCCAAGGTCAACAGGAGTAGCCACAGGGGAGGCAGCGGCGATAGATGAGGAATGAGTGGGATTGTTGGGTGGGGTAACAGCAATGGAAGGAGCGGGGGGAATGGTCTCGTTGGAAGTTAAGACAAAGTTGCTGGACGGTGTTATATCGTTGTTCGGAGGAGTGGATACGTCGGAAGAATACATAGATGCTGGGCGCCTACCACCCTGGGCAATGGCGACATTCGAATGAGCATGCGTCTCTTCATCAGAGGGAGGTGCGATGTTGAGGGCTGGAGCTAGGTTGGTATTTTTAGGAGGCTCGCTGTGCGCCATGGTATTAGAGAGGGACCCTAGCCTGGCCGTAACTCGCATTGACCCAGCACCATCGTCAGGCGTGTCCGTTGGGCGCTTGACATTGTTGTGATTGTATTGGGGGCCAGTGACATTAATGGGGGCGCGAGCGTTGTGTTCAGACCGGGGAGCACCGATTATAGCAGCAGTGGGAGTAGATTCGGGGGGTGAAGACGCGGAAGGAGTGGTACTGGCAGGAGAGGTTGGCCTCGATACAATCTTGCGAGAAAGACGTGAGAAGAAGCCTTTGAACGCTGCCCATTTTGACCGGGGTTTGTTGGAGTCTGCCATGGCCTTGCTGGTGCGGCTGGATCAACGACAATGGGAGCGAGCACAAGGAAGTCGATGTGGTCAAAGAGAGACCCTGTGCAGCCACGAGGCGCTCAAAGTGACAGCCCAAAGGAAAGCCATGTGACATTAAGGCGCTGAATTACCATCGATGCTTCCACCAAAGTACTCGCGTGCTAGACAAGTATATATAACTAGGACATCATACAGCGCCACCAGTCTAACCTCAACACTAAGGGAGGGTCCAGAATCTCTATGCGTCAACATTTTTGTATACCCTGACACGCTTTTGTAGTTTTTAACACCGATTGTAGATATCTCCGATATGCACATCCTCAGCCAATCCCAGCCGCTCAAAATGATGCCCGTCCAATCCTACTTCCATCAACTCCCTTCGTCTCAGGCATACGACTGAGCAAGTTAATCGGCAAGAGCAACTGGATGTACGGGATCCCGAGCTCGGCCCTGTTTGGAGGCTGAACCTGGGAAAAGCCCAGTCGCCTCATCCACCTACTTCATTGTCGAAATCGCTCACTAAAGAAGAGAAGGAGAAGTAGTAAGTGAAGAAAGGTGGGAAAGAGTCAAACAGGCGCTGTCCACGCGGAAGTTGTGCTGTGGTTAGCCCCACAGCCCTAACTAACGGCGCATCATATTGACGTTGTGGGCGTCGAGCAGGTGGAAGGAAGTGGAGAAGGGGTGGCTCAGGCAAACTCGATGTACGGCAGCAGTATCGCGACCAAGTCCGTGGCAAGATACTTAGCGCCAAAGCGACTCGCATGACTAGGGAGGCGATGATGAGAATCTCGTCGCTATCAGTTTGAAAATGTACGTACCCGACAAGATTCAAACAGCTGTCGAGATCGGGTGGGCGGTTGTAGTTGACTATAATATTGGCGCGATCTGTGTCGGTTTCACGGCCAAAGATGTCAGTGGCAACAAGCAT